>CAJNIZ010044175.1:17631-29574 GCA_905231905.1 Symbiodinium pilosum | reverse complement strand
GGAACTATGGTGGCTCCTGAAAAAGTTGGTTTTTTGGTTTTCCTAGGAAAAAGTTGGTTTTTCTCTAAAAAACCAACTTTTCCCTAGGAAAAAGTTGGTTTTTGGAAAGCCTGGGCTCCTAAAACCAACTTTCTCTTAGGAAAAAAAGTTTATGTTTTCAAGAAGAACCAACTTTTTCCTAGGAAAAAAAATGGTTTGTGGAAGGTACAAACTCGAGAAACCAAGTTTTTCCTAGGAAAAAGTTGGTTTTTGCAAGGAACAGAATCGGAAAAACCAACTTTGTCCAAGGAAAAAAATGGTTTTTGGAAAGCCTGAGCCCTTAAAACCAAATTTTTCTTAGGAAAAAGTGAGTTTTTTAGAGAAAAATCAACTTTTCCTAGGAAAACAAAAATAAACAACTTTTTCAGGAGCCACCGTAGTTCCAAAAAACAATGTGTTTTTGGTGTTTTGGTTTTAGTGCGTTTGGTGCTTTCTCTATTTCGGTACTATTTGCTTATTTATTTAATAAGAAAGTTATATCAGCCATAATCCAGGTGGAAACCAGAAATCCAGGAATCCAGAATTGAAATATTGAATTTACATAGATTTACGGAAGAATTGTAATGGACCAGAATTGGATATAAAACTAGGAGACCAGAATCCAGTTGAAAACCGACAGTCAATAATCGTATTCATTCTAAAGAAATTAGATAAGGAATTTGTATGGGTCAGCATTCAATTCAATCCGAAATTGGTGGGTGTCCAAAATCCGATCATGCGAAAATGCATGTTTTCATCGGTATTTACCGTGTTTTCAGGGGGTCGGTGGATCACGGGGGAGTGTGTCCATATATATAAACACATATTTATGATCACGCCAAGGACCGACACTTGTCTGGTTTGCATGTACCACGTGGTTATATACCATATTGCGATTAGCAGAAATTGCTGTAAATACTGGTGTTTAGGGCTGTGTTCTCAATTCCTTGTGCGGGAATGGTACGGCATTCTAAAAACTTGGCTGACTTTAAGCCCGAATTCAAGCCAATGACTACAAATCCAAATACATGAAACCATGGAGAGGTTATCAATTACAAAAAGCATGCCCTTGAAAACACGAGCTTCGAGCAGATTACGAGTAAGTAGTCTAAACATGCATTAGCATAACGAATATTTGATACAGCGTAAAATGGTCGAAGATCAGCTGAACTTCTTCGGAAGCCTTGAAGCTTGGCTTTCAAGTATCAAGTAACTTCGTATGAACCCTGAGCATATTTCATTAAAACAAATACTGGAACCCTGGAGTTCTGGATTAAGTTTCCGACGTGATTCTGGATCCATAGACCATATAAATCTCTTGTTGAGTTCAATATGCATGAGCAAAGAAGTCCTGAAATCCTGGATTTCTGGGCTGTATATATGAATATGAAACCTTGATTGCGTGTAATCAGAAAGGATACAGACATCCTGGAATCCTTAAATTCAAGTTTGCCTAGTTTTGATCTCGCTTCCTTCCATATCAACTTATTGGATTTACTTAAAGGTAGTACATATTCGGGAATTCTGTCTCCATCGGGTTCTTTCCATATCAAGCCCTGACTAAAGCTAACGAGCACAAATGCAGAATTGGTGGAATCCTGTCTTGCTAGTTTCTCATCTGGCTTAAGTCCATGTAAAGCCCTTATATTATACGGTTCGCTTAAACAAATTAGTGTAATCCTGGAATATTCTGGAATTTTGATTGTCCATCTGGTTCTGGCACATATATATCCCAATTAACCTTACAGAAATGCTGGAATCCTGGATTCCTTTTTTGATCTGGCTTCAGTTCTTGTAAACCCCTTGTTATTTTCAAAAGGCACAATACTGGAAGCCTGGAAAATCTTCGAGTCCTGATTTTCCAGTTGGCTCGGGTCCAAAGAAATCCCAAAATAAAAGTAGGTAGAACGAAAACAGAATCCTTTGCTCCATGTTGCGGAGAAATGTTACTGTGTTTCGTGGCACTCACCCTCACCAAACACTGTACTGCTCCAGAAAACCTTGAACTTCAGCAAATACTGGAATTTTCATGGAAGGAACCAGGTGCTAGATCCCTAAATCTTTGGAATTTTGGGGTTGCTTGGAGCATTGCAGTGCTTCGGGGCCTTCACCCTAACCAAACACTGACATGCTCCTTGAACCTCACCAAACAATGTAATGCTCAAAAAAAAAAAATCGTGGGATCTATGGCCAGTAGCCTGGATATTGCCCTTTTGGGACATTTTGAACATTACAGTGCTTCGTCGCCCTCACCCTCGCTAAACACGGCAAATTCTAGAGAAAAACAAAATTTCAAGATTTAAAACCTGTCCACACACTGAAATGCTCAAGAATTGCAGAATTCGCGATTTCTCGTGCCTATGGAAGGAATCAGATGCTATACACCCTCAAATTTGGGACTTTTGCAACTTTTTGAACATTACCATGCTTCATGGCCCTCACCCTCACCAAGCACTGTCATGCACAAATTTCAAGAATTCAAAGCCTTTGGCGGATTTCCAGATTTCCTGGCCGAAGATCCCAGCATTTTGGAATTCGGTGGTTTTTGAGCATTGATTGTTTTGAGCATCACAAGGCTCAAAAAGTCCAACAATTCCAAAAATGGTGAGTATTTCGAGAATCCCTAGCCGTAGATCCCAGGGCTTTGAAACTTGGATTTTTTCCGCATTACAACGTTTGTTGAGGTTCAGGGCTTGGATTTTTTGCAGCATTAAAGCATGTCGTGGACCCAATCAGCCCATTAAGAGCCAAATGTCGGTCTGTGCGGAGGCTGAACCTTTTTGTATATCCATACCAAGACAGCCCATGCTACGTTCAGAGCAGCCCCAGTAAACCCTAACCCTAAGAATCGCGATAGCAATCATCATCTAGTACTTGCCATTTTCATCTCCGTTCCTTCCCTCCCCGTTGAGCAACAGCACGCACAACCCGCTGCCCCTGGCCAAGCATCCCTTTGGCTTTGTACTCTGGCAGGAATGCACCAGCATCATCACCTGGGCTGCAGTTCTGAGACTTGTAGGGCTATCCTCAACGAGGCTTAATTCAGGACAGGGGTAATGGACTGTTGCGTCTGGTCGAGTCCGGCCCATTGAAGCCTACCCAAGACATCAGGGATTAGGGCTTAGGGCTCTTCCTCGAAGAGGGGGCTCACCCATGGACAGAGGGCTTAGGGCGAGCGACCCTAGGGTTGGTTGCCAGAATAACGATAACTGTTCTTTGCACCATATAATATATATATACACATACAGAAAACTGTAGTTTGGGGGGAGCTGTTGCCAATTATCCTAAACGAAAATGAAAATAATGCATAGACAGCCAGCAAGCGATTTAGAGTGCGGGTATATCTTTTTTGTGGTTTCGACCCCTAGAAATGTGTAGAAAACGCTTGTTTTCACTGAGAACACCTGCCTGCATTCCGACGCACTCTCTCTCTTTCTATATATATATATATATACATATTTGCCAGTATCATGGTGGCCTACCCGAAGCCATCAACCTATGGTAGCTTCTTTTTCAACTTCCTTGGTGGCAACCCAGTCACGGCTGAGCCCATAGGTGGTCTGAGTGAGGTCGTTGGTGCCGAAGCCTTCGGCGACCGTTCAGGATAGAGTAAAGGCTTTTGGGGTCTCAGGTTCAAAAGCAGAGCAATTACATAACTAGTGCTATAGCTTGCAACGGTCAGAGATACTGAGTCAATCGCCCATTCCCAGCCCATCTACCTTGGAATATGTTTAGAATTACACGTCCCCAAGAAAAACCGATAGAGGGACCGAATACTACAAGGTCTCATATGTCTAAACAGCCATAGGAAAACTCATTTTTCATTGTTTGCCGGGCTGACGACGTGCCTCCCTCCCCTCACCACGGGCCTGACTCAATGATGAACTTATTGGTGATTGTTTGGACTGATTAGGGCCAGGCTTTAGGGTTTAAGGTTTAGGGCTTAGGGTCGGAGGCTTCAGAGGCTTAGTAGGGCTGATTGAAGCTGGTGAGAAATTCTTAAGTCCTGGACCGTAACAGCACAAAATTGGACGTGCTGTACACTTAGTCAATCAGGATTGTGTCCATTGACCCCTCACCTTACAACCCTAAACCCTGCATGTGTTTTAAAGAAAAAACCCCTGAACACTAATACCCCGGTCTTTTGGAATTCCGGGTTCCAAGGAGCTGAAGAACTCAGCCTGCTCCGCCAGCCTGCTATCCACTTTAGACCATAAATATGTATATGTATATATACACACACACAAATTTCAAGCTGTTAGGGGACCTTTTACAGAGCTTAGGATGGAAAAAAATACGTAGAATTTCGGTGTTTTAGGTTTCCAGAAAATTCGGAAAACAAGCATTGTGCTATATTGCGCGCTGAATTGGGACCACAACTGGGATGAAAGGGTCCGGGGACTACACTGTAGCATCTAGTATAAGGGACTGTATAAAGATTGCTGTAGAGACGAAAGGTGGTTCAGAACAGACAGCTGGGCATAGTGAACGCAGATACCCAAAGCCCTAGTAGCCCCAAACTAAAAGCGCTCAACCCTACACACCCTCAAAATTCTCTAAAAGCCTTCTGAGACATATTCCTACGGTCTTCAGGGGATCAAAATTCAGCGATCCGTAAACCTTCAAGCCCTAAACCGTCAAAATTCATGTTGTCCTAAACAAAAATTATGAGGGATGATCTTACCCGCTTATAACTTGGACGTTCCCCTACCTAGACCCCCTACACCTATTCAAAGCCCGCCATGCCCCACACCTTCCAGCTTGGATGCAAGCCCTCGGTAGCTCTACCATGGTTCCCACGCGGTAGCTGAAGTTGCCCTGCTCCTTTCAGCTGCATTGGGCTAAGGGCTCTTTGAGGTAAAGGGTTTTTTTTGCTGCAGCCGTGCGCGCTAGAGGTTGGCGCGCATTGGCGCATACCCGGAAATTCTCAGTGCTCGGTTGATAGAGTGGTAAACTACATGACCGAAAATTCCTGTACTAGGGTTGTGGTCCCAATGTTCGCTGAAGTGACGGAATGTTGTAACTTCTGGCCAAAATAATGAATCTTTCCTCCTCTTCTTCTACCTGTGGCGTGGATTCTATCCTTAAATGAGGGGCTAAACACCACATGATGAATAGGTTCGGCAGGATCTGCCAGGAACACTTGCGTGAGTTTTTTTTTTTCTGAGCTTTGTGTAGGAATGTTGAGGGTTTCTCGGGTAACACGCTGTTCTCCACACTACATTGTTAGTGATTCTGGAGTAATATGAAGCCTTAATGCCTACAATGCGCCTGAGGAAGCGGTAGTAGTATGCATCGATGCGTTTTAGGTGCTTGTCCTGAAGAGTTAGTAGTCCATAAATTAGAGTCGATATGAAGACCGATTGGAATATCTAAAGTTTTTTGCGTCAAGACATAGAACTGTTCCAAACAAGTCTGAGCTTTTTGTAGGATGTTTCGGCTAAAGCTGCTCGATGTTTAAATGCTGCTTCAAAAGGCTTATCCCATGAAACTACACTACCCAGGTACTTAGCTTGCGTTGTGGTCGGGACTTCTTGGCCGTTAGCGAATGTTATCTTCGGGGCTGGCCTGCGAGGGTCTACGAGTAGCTCAGTCTTGGTCTGGTTAAGATGCATCTCATACAGTCGTGCCTGTGCTTCCAGATTATGAAGAAAACCCTCTAATTGCGTTGTGGTCTTGCCTAGCAGCAGCGTGTCATCGGCATATTCCAAGTCGTATACTGGCTTACCTACGGACCAGGTAGTAGTAGCTATGCCTGCGGCTAATAACGCATCATCTAGATCAGAAAAGATAACCGACAATACCATGATGAAAAGGTACGGGCTAAGAGGGCACCCTTGCCGAATTTCCGATCCTACAGTACCAAAAGCCTTTTCCCCGGAGCTAGATACTGTGTGAAATGTGGGGTCGGAATACAAAGAGCCGATGATGTTAACCGCTCTCTCGGATACTCCAAACCTCTTTAAAGCTATAAGCATGGCGTTATGGTCAATGGAGTCGAAGGCTTGTTTCCAATCTAGCAACAAGATGCAGAGCGGATTAAGGTAAAGGGGTTTAGGGCTTAGGGGTTTTGAGTCGCACTCCTGGGCTTGCAAAAAGTTAAATGCTTTCGGCTCTAGGGTTGCAGGTTTTGGAGTGTGAAGGCTTGGCGGATGCATAACATCGTGAGGGCTTATGCCTCTACAGAGGTAACCAACGTGGAATGCCAAACGAGGTCCACGTCGCAAGAGAACCCAAGCCCTTTTACGTGCCCTCGAGGCCCGGATCTGCTGTGTAACCCTAACCCTTAACCCCCAATCCATCAACCCCCGAACCCTAACCCTAAAGCACACAAACTGAAAGCCATGAACCTGAATATTTACATATCCTGAACCTACACCCCACACTCCACACCCTGAACCCAGCACCCCAAACCCCCACACTCCGTTCCTTCTGCACAGCCAAGGCAGTCTTCTCGATCACATCCTGCAGAAATGCTATCGCCAAAATCAATGCTTTTCCGGCAACAACCCCCCAAACCCTTCAAGAACAGGTATTCCCAATATCATGAATACAATTGTAGAAGGGAGAGCGTATTCAGCATTACCAGGTGAGGGGGGTTGGGAGGAGGGGATAACTACTGCGAAGCTGGTGCTGGTACTATGTCAAATCCAGCATTGCTCGCTGGGATCTAGGTATACAGGGTCATGCAGAATGTTGTCAATCAACAAGGCTAAGTGGTAGCATCAGACAGAGCGTGGGGCAGGAACCGTGGCGGCCGCAGCAGCAGCAGCAGCAGCAGCAGCAGCAGCAGTCGCGGGGGTAATGAGGAGGAACCTTATACACGAAACAAAGTAAAGGGACCAGGCTATTTCTCGAAGTCACGGTGCCTGTCTGTCGTACAAGCACGAATCCGTGTTCGAAGTATTCCCAGCAAAGAAACAAAGTTTAAGAAACCTTCCAGCTTAAGCCCTCAGGCATATCGAAACAAAGGTCCATCCAACGTAAAACGCTTCATTCATAACCTGCCTAGATAAACACTGCTAGTTAACTACCTGGTGCTTGATGCAGACTCACGGATTGGGTCCCGATAGCAGCCCTGCATAATCTCCGAAAAAACATTCCACAAACCAATTTCCTCCTAAGCTTAAAGCCCCCAACATGTAACTACCGAAGTAGCTTCCATCTCTTCCATGCCCCTCTTACCTACTCTGGAACAGGGAGTCATGTTTCCTTGAGGAGCTTCAGCTCTTCTGGAGCTGCCACCAAGGGCACCATGACCTTGGGTTGCTCGAACGAGAGCTTGCACTTAAGTCCATTCCAAGGGGCTCTGGGAAGATGCAACGGTGAGGGATGTTGGCGTGGGCTTTTTCTGCAAAAAGAGGCCCTTAGGTACCCTGGCATTTAGGGAACGCGATTTTACAGGGGCGGTTGTGAAAAGCTCCTAGTTTGTACAGGATTTAAGGAGTCAGGGCTGAGGAGCTTTAGGGTTTAGGGGGTGGAGTTTAGGGGTTTGATCTGCTGCAGGGACTACGGAGGTTGGTGTTTAGGAGATCTAGCGTTTAGGGTTGATAGGTCTAGGTGGTCTAACGTTTAGGCCTTGGGAAGTTTGGGGTTATGCTGTTTAGGAAGTCCTGCGTGTGAGATTGAGGAGGTTTAGGGTAAATAAGTTGAGGGGATGTTCAGGGTTTGGAATCTAGAGTTCAGTGCTTGGAGTCTTAGGCTTTGGGTTTCAAACGCCGCCTTCGTTGACAATAATCATAGCGTTACCCACATGCGATAAAGCCGTTAATGTAAAGTTTGCATACCAGCCCTCCTATTCTGTGTATTGCCCTGCGCAACTCGCAAATGCGTAAGTAAAGAAAGAAGCCTCCTACCAAACAGCAGCGACCCTGAATCCTCGAACCTAAACCTCAAACTCGAAACTCCCTTCGAAGCCTGAAACCCTAGACTGATTTGCACCACGACCTCCGCCACTGGCATCTTCTTGGAAGTCTTGCCCACCTGCACCATGGTCTCTTGAAGGAATGCAGAAGAAATCGGAAACTACTGCAGCATTCTGGGTTTGAACAGAGAATCTACAAAGTGGGGTTGTAAGTAAGATAAATCTAATTGCAATCAGGTTCGGGTCTTTCTTCTGCTTCAGGACATCCTGCACCATACTGGTTCCCTGCATCCTAGAAATGACGATAGTGACACGGCCCTAAGTGCCTGCAAGGTTTCCTCCTTCAACCATAGTTAGAAGCTTCCTAAAGGGTCCTGCAAGTACCAGGTTACGAGGAGCATTACCGATTGAAAGCCCTATTAGGGAGGAACCACCTCAACCCAGGGGCTTGCACAAGGAGAATACAGCGTCTCGGATTTACACACTTCGCCATCCCTCAAAATCACATGAAGCTCTAAAAGGAGCTGCATGCTTTTTGGGACCGTTTTGGGTGTTCCAGTTTGGGTGAGGATGCTATTGGGAACAAAACATTTGAAATAGGCTTTGGGGGATAGATTTTGCTTTAGTTGTGGTGAGACCCAGATTAGGAATAGTGTTGGTAGTTGTTTCGGCTTATACATTACCGTCCCCAACAAACAGTTCTGAGTGTTGGATTGGATGGCTTCAGACACCAGTGTCCCGGTATGAGATTACGTGCTAGCGTCGACAAGTTGGCTTGGTTCATTCCCCTCCAAATCCCAAACCCAGAGCCTAGAATCCTAGAACCTAAACCCCAACTACGGCGCCACTGTCTTTCCTGTAAGCGCTGCTCCAACTTCCCTAAGCCCCGAGCTCGAAAAGCCAAAAAAGCTGCACCTCGGCAGCGGCTTCGAAGATGGCCCGTGCTTGCATCTCGCATATCTCCTCGGGAATTCTGGGGATTTTTCAATGTTTGGAGACACAAATTTTGCTGGGGGCTCAAGGTAGAGGCGTAGTAGCTAGGGCTTCAAAGTGCGAGAGTTTAGAGACTCCGGAGCTGGGAAGCTGATTTGAAAGATGTTGAGCCCCTATCATTTTTCGTTTTTCGCTCGTTTCCGATACAAACCAGATTGCAAAACAGTGACTTGATCAGTAATCCAGCTTCTGGGTAGGTGATGGCCAACCTGCAGCCACGGTGTCCCAGCATTGGATTTGCTTCCTTCAGCTCCGTCACACGCCTCTGTCTGGATTTGCAAACATGAAACTCATCAATGCAAATCAGAAACAGCTGTTAGAATAATAATCCAGGCATAATCGCAATTGTCACAAGAATAGCACTGAAAAATACAAAAGGAAAACTAACAAAGGATTCGACGTGACCACCTTAACAGCACTATGGCAACTATTGCACTTGTGAGAATATGTACAAAAGGAAAAGCACGGTATCTGTAGTGGTGACAGTGGATGATAGATAGCTCACACAATCTAGATCAAATGTTGAAATACGAGCCGAAACCCCTAAACCAACTGAATTATTGGCGTCCTGAAAAATGTGAACAGCGAAAGTTGTCGAAACGAAGCAGCAACAGCAGCAGCAGCAGCAGCAGCAGCAGCAGCAGCGTGTTGTACGCGTATCCACGACAGATCGGCCTTCCACGGGTATTCCAACTCCGGACACATAAAGATGCGAGGCTCCAAAATCGATGACAATTTTCGAAGATGGCAGCCCCTAGCCCATCCGTATGACGGTCGACACTGTGGACGAGAATGGGAAAACTCCCAGAAATGTCACGACGGCACAATGACAAACTACACGGCTTCGAATTGACGTGGTCACGTTCCCAAGTTCTAGCGCTGGCATTCTCGCTTTTGCCGCCGCAATGAAGAAAAGCGGGGTGAGCCCTCCACCCTAAACCCTACATTCCTAACCCCGAAACCCCCACTTTCCCAACCAGATGCTTAAACCGTACATCCGGAGAAACCTGAATCCCCCAATCCTTGCACCTCAAATCCCTAAACCCAAGCCTCATGCCGCACAACACAAAGAAACACCCGGCCTCCGCACACGATCAATTGGCATCCCTGCGGCTTTAGCTACCGAGGCCATCTCTCCTGAATCTAAATCTGGATGCTCCAAAGGGGAGGAATGGAAACAAAAATGGGAAGTACAATATTATCTCGGAGATTGGTTTGGGGTTTAGGGATGAGGGCTCAGGGTTTAAGTGAAAACATCGTAGAGCCTACTAGATTCCACGGTTGGGGTTTTCGGAATTTAGAGTTTAGGAGTTTGGGTTCTAGGTTTCAGCACACACAAGGGATATGTTAAAAAGCTCTAGCAAATAGTGAGGTGCTTCGGGGCATGCACTGCATGCGAAAGGGTCATACTACAAGGCTGCTGCCTTGTAAGGCGCCTGGGTGCTTACACGACCTAAATAAATTAGCCTTTAAGCATAGTGCAGTTTAGGATGCCCTAAAGATCTGTGATGACAAGTAGCTTTTGGAAGCACCGAACATCTGCGTTTTTGCAACAAGCACTCGAAACACAGGCATGATGTTGTTGAAAACAACCTTTCCCAGACGACGGCTGTGGCTGTTACAATCGCTGCGGCGAATCCTGCAGCTGTGCCTGTGGATTGATTTGTCACAAGCGCGCTTATCGCCCCTCCCCGCCTCACTGTCCCACCCATACCCCCCAGCCACCCCTCCCACTCTCGCGAAACTACCAGGCGCCTAGCAGTGAGCTATGACAAGGACTGGGTAGGCGTTGTAGAGAGATTGGGTTAATATTTTGCAGGGTATGGTTTATTGTTTTTTGGCTGCAAGGCTTGGGGACACAGTAGTAGGGGCTTGTGTGCAAGTACTGTTGATCGAGAAAATCTGGCACATGGTACCACCTAGTGCACTTAAACTGCATAATCCATAGGGTGATATGGGGACCCTGGGCTGGTGCAGGATTTCCTCCATCAACGGTAGCCTTAGCCTGCACATCCCGTAGTCCTATGGTCTCCTCATAGCCCGATGCATCGCTAGAGACGAAGGCAGGCAGGACTGGAAAGAAATTGTCAAGAGTTGGAGACCTCCTGTCTTGCACCCTCAAATAGAGGGCCCCAAACGAAACCATGACCCGAAGACCTAGGATTCCTAAACAGCCACCCAGTCCTTCATAGTGTGGAAGGAACTCATGGAGCGGTGGATCAAGCAAGCGCACAGTCAGCGGCAGACCTCCAGGACGCAACATTAAGGATTCAGGTCAAAGTCGAGTGCAAAGCCTACGTAGGATCCGCGCCCAGCTTTTAGTGGCCTGCAGATTTCATGCTCACCTATGTGGCGTGAAGAAACCTGTGAGTTGCATGAGCCCACACGGCTTCTTGGCACTGATACCTAACAGGCGCCAAGAATGAAAAACAGATTCCTCGCAACCCTAATCCTGTATCCTTGTGAAGGCAAGTTCTTTTCTCTTTGAGCTTCACAGGGAGTGGGGGATTGGATGTAGGCTCTGTTATACAGTATATGCAAAATCAGCTAAGGACTTCGGGATCATTACAAGGTTTCTCTTCCTCAGCCGCATTACCCGAAATACTTACACTAGCAGCAAAAAAGTGAACGTCAGTATTCCCCAAGGCTTAGCCAGAGGGAAAGCAACATACCAAGCTGTACAGAAAACCCTAAACCCTATGAACTGTCAAATAACCCCGGCACATCTCACCATATTTGGCACTTTACCGTGAACCCCTTCAACCGTGATGGGCTTTAGCAACCATCAGACCTTCCATGATAGAGAAAAGCTGAGTGATGTCTTCCCGCTGCATGGCCAAGAGCTTATCCAACGCCGCCTGGGCTTTCACTTGCTGTTGGTTAGGGTTGAGGATTTAGAGCTTAGCGGCCAGCATGGCCGGAGGCAAACTGATCCAGTGGGTGCGGCCCGAATCGGCCACCAATCGGCCACCAAACAGGCCCGAATCGGCCACCACGAATCGGCCACCAGGAAGTCCGAATCGGCCACCAGGAAGCCCGAATCGGCCACCGGGCGGCCGAATCGGCCA
>CAJNIZ010044175.1:0-17093 GCA_905231905.1 Symbiodinium pilosum | reverse complement strand
CCTGGTGGCTGATTCGGGCTTCCTGGTGGCTGATTCGGCTTCCCTGGTGGCTGATTCGGGCCTTTTGGTGGCTGATTCGAGGGCCTGGTGGCTGAAACCGGGTTTTTCCGATAGAAGAAGACTGACAAGGGAGCATACACTGAAATGAGACCTGAACGCCCTAAGCCCTAAACGACCAAACCAGTAAGCTTTCTCGGATGTTCGTCTAGGAGCCTGCCGCTCTGTGCGGTCAGCCGCCAAGATCATCTGCCGCATGGCTACGATCCGGTCGCCCTGAACTTACTGGTGGATAGTAGGGAATGAAGGAATGCAATATCAGGTTATCAGGAGTGATAGAGGGCACCCGTAAAGGGAGCCCTTTTTGCGCACTTAGGAGAAGGGTTCGGGTCTAAGATGGAATCGTAGGCTCATGGGCAGTTGGCAGCAGGCAGGAGAGGTGGTCGTGAAGAGGAGAAAAAAAGTAGGAATGACAATAACAGTAATAGAAGTCATAAACAAAGCTTCTTGTGGGCTTCCCTTGTGAAAAATGGTAATCCTTTTTTACACTTTACAGGGAGTCTGTCTGCAAAAAGGGGACTCTGAATTATTGGAAACAGCTAGCTTTCTTAGCCATCATCTTGAAACTCAAGGATCTTCAGGCCTCAAACCATTAATACTCCCACAGGGTTTCTGTGAGATCTTGCACCTTGTAAGCTTGGTATAGATCTTACACACCTTCGCGTGGCTATTACTTAACCCTGCAGACCTGTTTGAACCCGAAACCCTCACGCCACGGTTGCCTCGAAGAACATGTGCTCAGTGCGCACCAGGCCAATTCCGTCAGATCCGAAGACCTGGGAATTTATGAAGTGGCCTCTGGCTGGTGCCAACCTTACAACTCAACAGCGTTTAAAGCTGTCCTTCAAGGCGTACGGCTGGGGATTTTAGCATTTCGGATCATTCCTTTACTGCTGCGTCACCCTGAGCCCGAAACCCCGCGTGCAGAACGCATGCAGCTCTACACCCTGAACCTCAAACACTCACACTCTAAACGCTGCACCCATAGACGCTAAAACTTGCAAACCAAAGGAAACTCCCACCTTGGCTTGACGGGCATCTGCAGGTGTGTCAGCGTTGGCTCGGACCTGGGAAAGGGCCTTTCTTAGGCTAGCTGGCGGCTAGTAGGGAACCAAGCCACTGATCCTGTTGCTAGCGAATTCCTTCATTCCCTAAAAACAAACCACCAGCACGTAAGACTGGGTCCTGGGGTATAGAAAACAGGGTTCAGAGCTCGGGGAAAGTGCACACAGCGGCTTTGGGCTCTGGTATTTCTCAACAATTGGGTTCCTCAACACATCCCCTCAAAATTAAAGACGCCTTTGTGTCGAATTAGCCCAAAAAGATGACCACACAGTGTGGATGCATCCGTCCAAGACGAACTTCATTTCAGCTACCCTGAGCGCTAAACCTTAAACAGTTTTAGGGTCTGGGGCCCGGTTCCCCTCAACACTTTCACTGGCCTGCATGGTGCGGAAGGTGTCCGTCCACTTCATGATCGTACCAAAGGCGCCTATCATGCAGCTGTTGGAAAAAACATGGAGCGACTTTAACATTGGGATCTTCGAATTCGAGCGTTCTATGGGCAACCTCAAGTACCCTCACCCTGATGTTGAATATAAATATGCCACCAATATCTAGGACCTAGGATCTCTTGTACCACATGTTGAGTTTCGCGTAGGGGGGAAGGATTACAAGTAACTCACTGTTGACGTAAGAAAGTTTGCATCACTGACTGTAGTTCTAAGGATTTATGCTACTGGGAGAACAAGATTTCCTCCCGATCACCAGCATTAAAGGATGAGAGCAGACTTAGCTTTTTCCTTTTGTGGCCTGAGAGCTGCGGTGGAGCTGTTGGGACCTCTCCGAGCATGATCTGTCCTGTCAAGGCACTTTGAAGGTTTGGGTATTCAGGTTCGGGGTGTTGGGTTTGGGATTGAAGGCGTAGGGAGCTAGCTGCAATCACGCCACAACCAGTGGTCATAACACAGGACTGAACTTCATTGATTCATGACACTGCTGTTGCTGCTCGGGAAATTACAAGGGCAAGATCAAGTCATCCTGTTCAGTACTGTGGCTACAATGCGGGAGTGTCTCAAAAGTCTCCCAACAGACTCCTTACTGACGACCCAACCATTATCCATATGGAACCCCTTACATCGCCAGGCCCCTGCCAGGCCAGCCCTCCATGTTCGAAAAGAAGCTCCAACCCCGCAGCACTAGACCCTGCATGTATATCCCTCAAGCCATCTAAAGGGCCCTGCAAAGAACAGAAGTTACAATAGGATACTCCCAGTTTGTCCTGTAACGCCATCAATGGTCAGAACCTCACCCTCGCGCACGATGATGTTGCCCACCTCTAGCAGGGACCACTCGTAGCTCACCTCCGCCAGGTTCAACGGGGTCTCGTGTTGGGGTTCAGGATTGAAAGCTTAGGGGATGCCGCTATAGTAGCTCAAGGAAACCTGCTGACCCTAGGCCAAATACCCCAAAACCCTAACCCCTAAGCCCTCATCTCCATAAACAAGTAAACTATACTCTTAGGCCCTTAAACGTGATCCCTCAAACATGAAAATGATTTCAGCTCCTTACCTTCACGTCCCCGGCCCCGGCCACGCACGGCCGGCCCATACCTCGGGCCACCACCGCCGCGTGGCTCGTCATGCCCCCGCGGGAAGTAAGCACTCCTGTCAGGCTCTGACGAAAGTTTTTGGGATTGAGGCGTTTAGGGACGCAAGGTTTAGGGGATAGGCTTGAAGCTTTGGAGGCTTTGGAGCTCTCATGGAATTAGATTGCTGCACATTTGTTCTGATTCTTTTCCACTCTCTGGATCCCATCTTGCCGAAGTGGCAAGATGGAATCTCCAACTTGCCATGTTTCAGCTCAGGGCCAAGCCCTGCCCCAGTGTGTTTCGCACAGGCACTTCAGGATTTAGAAAAGCAGGCAGTGCGCCTTCTGCAGCGTGAAGACCATGGATGTCGTCGGGACTCGTCTCGATTCGCACTAGGATAACCTTCTCGCCGTTGGCAGAGCGTTCGACTGCCTTGTCTGCTGAGAAGACCACTTTACCTGTGGGGCTTGTTGGGCAGGATTTAGCGTTGAGGCCTTGGGGTTTGGGGTTAAGCTGTATCAAAGTTGAAGTTTAGCGCTGAAGCTTTTGGGGTTCTTGTTTTCCAAAATGAGGTTCAAGTTCCATGTTTGTTGGGCAGGGGAAGTCCCACATCCCCCTGCATGATCGCTGCGAATCCCTTGATTAAGTGGATTCCGTGACAGTGGGGACAGAAGGAAAACCGCCTTGCCTGCAGCTGCCCCAGGAGAAGCTGGGAGGCCCTTGGCAATGACCTTCTTCTCAGCCTGCTTTTTGTCAAGTTCAAGAGACAGCCTATGAATGTCAAAGCCATAATTCTGGGGCTCTCTTAACCCAAAACATCGTCATTTAATCCTTTATAGGGACCCTTTTTATCATCTGCCTGCAACCTCCACATAAGCCCTCATATCCCCAAAGTACCCCAACTTTGAGAAACTCCTTATGAGAATTCATGACCGAAGACCACGCATCCCATCTTTCTCTAAGCCTGCTACAGCCTAACCCCGCTACCCTAACCACCCATAAAGCTCAACAAGAGTCCCTAAATCCAGTTACAATAAGCCACAACCAGACCCCGGGCCTTGTTGTTGGGCTAGCTCCGATTAATATGGCCTAGTGTGGCCTCATATAAGCACTCATGCGCACAATTAAGCCTGAAGAACCCCCAATAGCCATCACTAAGGAATGGGGAGGCCTGTAGTAAGACCACGGCCGTAGGGTCCTCAACCCTCAGATCCCATTGCCTTCGGGTCCAAGGTCGGGTGCAGTAGCTGGTCGATGAGGTCGGGCTTGAGCCTCATCAATGCCTGCGCCTTTGAGATCAGTCCCTCCTGCGTCGATAAGAGGGTTCAGGGTTCTGGTCTACCGGGCTTAAGGGCGTAAGGTTTGAGGAAGCTCATGCGTGGCACTACGGACAGGGACGGCTGTGGGTAAGGGTAATTACCGAAGCAACTACACAGAGATCATGTCAGGTGACATTAGCGGTTAGAGGGGACCATGTGAGGATCAAATGGGGTAAACTGATGTATTTGCGAGGGTCAACTTGCCAACCGATAGAACCATTAGCAAGTACTGCGTTCGCGCAGCGTCCACAAAGTGCCCGCGAAGAAAACGCATGTCGCGGGAGTGGGGAGTGTCGCAGGAGCGTTGGACCCCTGCATGTCAGACCTCGGGGATCGTGATCCCTGTAAGAGTGGTCACGCTTGGACACTCACATGTCAAAAGTGCCAACAGCCACAAGGACCGGACGTGTTCGGATGGCCATCCTCTTTAGTGTCGTTGCTTTTTGAACCTCGCCTTCTCGTCCCGTGTCAATGCTCACAGGGATGAGACGTGTCGGGGTCGTCATCCTCGTTTAACTGTCGTCGGGTTTGGAGCCACGTCTTCTCCGCAGGCAGGCTGCCGCATGCATTTTGCTTGGCATGGTGGGTTAACGTTTTGTTGCTTGATACCGAGTGTTTGGCCATTCGTGACACTCTTGACAGCATCTGTGCGACTAGCCGGCGCTTGCGTACCAATCTTGCAGGATCCAAGATATGACCCTGAGCGAGGCAAGGTTCGAAAGTCAAGGATTCTATCCGAGCTGCGCATAATGTATTCACAGGATTCTGTGAGAGTTTCAGTGACGTGAGCTTCGAATGTCTAGGATTTTATCCAAAGTCTCCGAATGTGCTTGGCGAAATCAAAAGATTTTGTGAAAACTTCTCCGAGGAAGGCATCGCGCATTCTTCGCATTGCTGTAGTGTAAAGATCTACATGTACCAGTTACTAGCTGTGCACAGTACGCCTGTGTTTCTCGTCAAGGCTGTGAAGGCAGCAGTGCCTTCGTCTGTTCTGGCTTCTCGCTTCTCTTCGAAAGCTTGTTGCCAAAATGGGGGCCTAGAAGGGAAGATGTTCGTCCCAGGGTATGCTAGCCAGGAAAGCAAGTGTCAGCTCAAAGACATCAAGGTCGCCTGTGAAGAACATTTCCCGCAGAACTAGGCTACTGAAGTTGCTGCGTGAAAGCGGGCGGCGATGCTGTTGAAAGGGACGGCGGCGCTGGCGGCAAGGACCCTGCGGTGCCTGGGAGGGTGCCGGTTGCAAAATCTTTGCGAGCATTTTATGGTGAGCATGGCAGCTTGCTTAGACGCAAAGTCCATTGGGCAAGAGGTGATACATTGGCTCGCAAGGTTGCGTCTGCTTCAAAAACATGGGCGCAGCCCAAGGCGGACAACCCTGGAGTTTCGAGAAAAACTCGAGCGGTTGCTGCGTGACACACTCCGTCAACGCTGCTTTGCGAGAGGGCCAAGCCTTCCATACTGAGCATGGCCGGCCCAGGAAGTCAAGAATTTGCGGCTTCTTGGAGTTTGGGATTGTTGAACTTGAGATTGGATAATTGGGATTGATTGATGTGATCTTGGAGGCTTGGGGTCGAGGAGTCTTCTTGATACTTTGTGTATAAATGTCTCCCTCGCAGCATGCTGCATCGTGTATACGCTGGTGGCAAACGCTGCATAGGACGGTTGGAATGATCGTCGTGGCGCCTGCTTGGAGTCGCTCCTGGGCATTTTGCGTAGTCAGCTCAGCGATGACATCCAGAACCAGTTAGGCATGGTGGCATTGGAGCCTGATATGAAGCGTGCTGCGCTAAGCTTTCTGGCGGACTTAAGGGAGATTTTCAGTGGAGCATGTCCATCCCGAGTGCAAGTATTTGCCGCCGAGTTCAGTCGGTAGCCCCAAAATGAGGAGCGGGATTCATTGCATAATTTTGGTCAAGTCTCCGTGGTTCTTGCAGTTTTTGTAAGTAGCCCAGGTCACTCTCGGTTTGGGTAGGTTGATCCCAGGAGCTGTGAAGATGGCTGGACAACCTTCTCAGCGACAGCTTACGCGTTTTAATGCACAACATGGTGACTGACTGCTTTTGGGTACATCATGCACACGCGCTGATCGTTCTGCAACTCCGTTCCAAAAGCAGGAAAACCGTTCAGTTTTCCTCTGTTACTTCAGTCCTGGTCTGATGGTCCTTCCGGATTTCCAAAAAAAGACTCACGATTCTGAGAAAAGCCAAGACCCTAAACCCTTGAGTCTAAACTGAAACAGCCTAACATATTCCCCTAATCCATTCCAGACATCCCAGAACTTTCAAGACCCCCTGAATCTCCTCCACCATGTCCACAGCAATCTGCAGGGCGGCATGGGCCGTGCGCTTGCCCGTGCGAGTCTGCAGCATGTACAGCTTGCCCTGCTCGATAGTGAACTCAATGTCCTGCATGTCCTGAAGCAAAAAAACCCAATAAGAAAGATAATGACACATCTCAAAAGTGTGGGACCTGTTAGGAAAAGGGACCATAAGATCGAAAACATTCAAATCTTGCAGCCGCAACCCATAAACTAAGAAAACGAATGCCTAGTCCATGCGTAGTACTTGTATGCTTCCTACATATCTCCAAAACCCATCGAGCCGTCCTTGTAGTGCTCCTCAAGCTCATGTCGAATAATGTCCAACTCCCGAAAGATTTTCGGCATGACCTCGAGTTGTAAGAATCTCAAAGCCAGGGGAATCTCTCCTTCGTGATGGTTAGGGAATCTTGTGATAAACTCCCAATTGAGGGCTCAGCCGAGGGCTCAACCAACCCCAATTCCTGAATCCCTCTGAGAAAGTCTTCTACGCATGACACAATATGACTATGGGATTGGGACTCGGAGCGCCATACCCAAACCTTCAAATCTGCATAAACTCTGTAGGATTTAGGATGCAGTGACTGTAGTGGTTAAGGAACTTTCGGGAGTTGGCAAAGGAAAGAAAACCCCAAGCAAACTCGTAAAGCTTCGGGAAACACACTAGCCTAGACCAACATGGAACCTCACACTTCTGTCCTGTACACGAAGGGCCTATTATGCGGTGTTCCATGTTTGGACGGGGAAGGCGCTCACCTTTATCGAAACCACATGCCAGTGATGTGTGATGACTTGCGGGGGTCCTGGTTGGGGATTGACTACGGAGTCTTTTGACAAACTCCGACCTCTTCAAGTGAAGGCAAATCACCTTGGCTCGATGTATGATTTTGAGGTCTTCGGGCTTTGGGGCTCAAAGTTCAAGATTTCGGGATCGGGTACTGAAAGGGGGGGGTTTTATGCCCCACTAAAGGGGGGAGGGATCATCCGGGAACTCGTGGGTTCTTAGAGGGTCTTCCCTGTTTGGAGCCTTGATTGTAAATGTTAGACTTCCCTCCACTGGCTGTAGAGGAGATGCAGAGAATTATGAAGATTT
This sequence comes from Symbiodinium pilosum, assembly GCA_905231905.1. Taxonomy (NCBI): domain Eukaryota; class Dinophyceae; order Suessiales; family Symbiodiniaceae; genus Symbiodinium; species Symbiodinium pilosum. The sequence continues at coordinate 9,720 of CAJNIZ010044175.1, read as the reverse complement.
GGGGTGGAGGTGTCCCTTGGCCCTGTAGATGCCCATATACAATCCATAATGAGTCCCAGAAAAACTTCAGAACCCGATAAAGCTTCTAAATATGGAATCCTCAGCCAAAGAATGGAAACCTTTCAAAAGCAATCCACCCTTCCAGATCTCCATGTAATCACTACATCAACTTGCATGTATGCTTAGGCCATATAGGGTCTAGAAGTCAACACACATACACACACACACACATATGCATGTGTGTATTATATACAGCATATACAACTTACAACACCACCAAATGCCTGAATAACTGCTGCAGCATCGCTTAACACACCCCAGAGGCAAGCCTCATCTATATGTCAATGGCGCTTTGTAAGGAATTGAGGGATGGGTTCTTTGTGGCCTGTTAGATCCATTCCCCATTCCTTCCGAAGCACCAGGTAGCTAAGTCTGTCCAGTCACTGCCGTGGGACTTGCGGGCCTCGTGCTAGGACAGCATGGGGAACATGGAGGAAGGATTTTGGTAGCATTGGAATGGCGCTCTATAGAAACAGTTTTTGGAAGTTGGGGGTTTGCGCTACACATGGATCCCAGCTCAAAACCCCAAACGCAAAGGTCTTATTCGGCCTTGACAGTGAGGTCTTGGGGCGTGCGGATGCCAGCAACCACATCCTGGCGACCCAGGTTTGGGGTTTAGGATTTCGGGCGTGATTTGTAAATACCCCTTGCACCTTTTCTGTGCCAGCATCAGCTACGGGAGTCTACCACGCTCAGGGCTTCCCGTTTTGGATGTCTTGGTCTGGGGTTGGGGTTGTTGAGGGTCTTATGCAGGAAAAAACTATAGGGGAAATTGCTACGTTCTGAGGGGCTGCTACGTTCCCCTGTTGTTAGTTTGCAAGCAAGAGCTCAACATCTCCCCAGAAGGCGTACGGAACTACTGTATCAAATAACTTTATCAAAAATCTTCCCTGAACACAAAAACCAGGTACGTTGAGGAGCAACTGTCTCATTGTATGAAATCAAAGCAATAAGCTCCTCACTATCATTACCCCCCAAAAGGAACCAAAACTTATGTGGAATTCGCACTTCAAAACACTCTGAACCTCAAACCCTCGAAATGCTCAAGAAGTGCTTCTGCGTGCAGAGTTTCCAGAAAACGAGGACCCCCTCATTGACACGTGAGAAGACTACAATCCTCAACATACAGGTACCAAAAAAAATATGTCCGGTTTTTTGAAACATTGAGCGCAATGTCCGAACATGGACAACCATGTCTCACCTAGTTAGGAAACTTGACCACCTTTCTCAGACAAATTGCCCGCGGGTACCCTAAGCCCAAGACAACAAGCACCGCAACTGTGTGGCGCATGTACCATACGGATTTGCAAGTCCGAGACCTAAATGCCATAAGTCTGAACTCTCCCTGCACCTGTGGGGTCAGCACTCAAGGTACTGTTTTATGTTGACATGACAGAAGCAGAGTTGAGGACATCTTGCACCACCTTCAGAGTCACAGGCTTGAGGCACCGTGCGTTTGCAAGATTTCCGCCAGCCACCCTCAAACCAACACCCCTACAATTTGAGATACAATGTTCCGCGAACCCTACATCACCCATATAGCCCCTTTGAGAGCCTTTCATATCCATCAGAAATCTGTTTGGGAAGTCCCATCCTCGCCCTGCGCGTGGACCAGGAACTCGCCGAAGAATTCCTTTTCGCCATTCCTCGGGCGTTGTTTCAGGTTTACGTGGATTGTCAGGAGCATATGTGGGCACATTGGGATACATGTGACATGTGTATAAATAGAAATCAAGACCGACACGCTTCACGACTTACCTATCCTCAAAGGTATGATAAGTAAATTCTGTTAAAGGCAGGCTTTCGGTGGATGCGATTATGTACTTCTTTTCAAAGTGTCCTTTCTTCCAGCCAGCCAGGCCAGGAATCCAGTAAGGTCCAATCACCTCAGCCCTGTGACTACACGTGACAATGTTATGAGGGTCAAGAGACAATCGCCATTTACAAAGATCGCAACTTGTGACCATCGGCATTTTTGACGCACGATGAAGGTATTGGGTACTAAAACGACGGCGGCTAAGCCACACCCATGAACCCCGTCCTTTCGACAGTTTCCACTGCTGGCATTCGACAAAGATAAGAAAATTCAAGAACGAGGATAGTTACAAGGAGTGCAACCCTGACATGCCCGTCCCGATCCCCATGCTTGTTGGCATCGCGGATGCGTGACGCAGATAAACACGACGCTGACAGGGATCCTGAAACTGACATGATTTCGGTGACACCTTTCAACACATGGGGCAGGTATTCAAATTGGAAAACGATGACAAACAAAAGGATCGCGACCCCAACATGCACGACCCCTGACAGTTGGTCATTTCCACACCGACAAAAGCACATATCCTCAGGACGACGGCAGTAGGATCCCCGCGCTGATCTGCTCCGGTCAGTCTGCGACGTTCGCGGACGCTTGCGGACGCTTTCGCATGCCTCGCGTACACAAGCACACGGATTCTGATCGCCTCCTACTACCCATGCAGAGCCACAACCTTTAAATGGGAAGCAATCTTCAAGCATTTCAGTTGAGGGAAAACTTTTTTTCCATTGCGATTTTTGTAGATGGCACTGTGATGGCTATAGCTATGAATAACAATATCACGATGTACTGGGGCTGCGCTATTTCATGTCCAGCTCTATGGAGCACCCCTACTTTACTTGACTTAATCAGGCTTTGATGAAATGTCAGCCCCCCTTAAATGATGTTTAGCAAGGTTGGATATGCAATTGAGGGTTTTCCACACAGTGCTAGTGATAGCATCGTAGCTTAATGCAAACTCATCTTGAGCTAGGTGCTAGTACAGTTCTACTCAGCCTCGGCATATGTGAATGAAGATCTGCCTGGAGATTGAAGAGCCCAAGGCATTGGTGAAAACGCCACTTCAACAACAAGTACAGGATTGAAAGTCTTCCGGGCATGCGAGCATCCAACTTGAAGCTAATCAGATCTAATTTATCTGGAAGCAAACCGGCACGACCTTGTGTGAAAAGAATTTTCCCGGAATCGGCGGAATCAAAATTGTCCGTCTTATCCCGAATTTGTGTCTAGTGATTGAATCATAGCTGAACTTTGCTGTTTTTGAGACGGGCGTGCAAGTGAAAACCAAAACCACTACATCGACAGGTTATGGAGGCGGCGGTATCATAAACATAAATGTCCGTATTCGAAACATTCGGCAAACATGCAAGTCTGCGTGGCGCCCTAAGAAGCTTGTTACTACGGTGACCTTACTTCTAGCCCCGCTTTGAACAACCCATTAACCTTTAGGCGAAAGCATGCGCTTTCAGCAGCCTGGGTCTTAGAGCTTCGGGTGCCAGGGACAGCTCCATGAAATTTCTGCGCGCTCTTTTACCAGGACAATGTTCTTGACGTTCAGCGTTTTTGCTTTCAGGGTTCTGCCCACTCTTTTTTCGGCTACTTCAGTATTCACCAAATAGAAAGTTGAATGAACCCATGCTGCAGATTCGATGGGTTTCGAGTGAATGCCACTCCTGTGGCACTGTCGTTGCCTCGGCTACCGTTTGGGCTTTTGATTTCATTCCTGTGACTCTACGTGGATCACACGAAGCTCATGCCGCTTCGGCGGAGATAAGGAAGCACAGGCTACCTGAACCACATGGTAGGATACGGCAGTATCTAGAAATCTGGTTCAACGGTTTACAATCAGCCTGGAGCAGAATCTAAAAACAGGATGCCAATCATAGGTTCGCTTGCTAAATCCCTGGTAAGGATTCAGGAAACGCGAAATTCCTCAGAAACTTCCAGACGTTAAATAGGGAATAGGATGCTTGAGTCACAAGAGTGCCCCCAAACGCAACATTCCCTCATAATCTCTAAACTCTAGGGCACAAACCCAAAGCCCCGACCCAAGTCTCAAGATTATGTAAGCTTCCTGAAACAATGAGCCTTACAGAACCCTTGGTGCTTAGGGACTCTCATGATCCGCTTGTCCTTCTTACATTGCACCCCAAATTCCCTAAGCGGCTCAATATTTGGGCCCCTCCTCAGGCACTAAACTGCCTGCCCTGCACCCTGAACCTAAACCCAAAGCCATAAGGGTACTTTGAGGAACCCTCCATACCCAACTCTGCCCCAGTTGCCCATGTTTCCGAAAACCATAGCTTGAACGCTCACCTCAGGATTTTGTGGTAAGTTTCGCAGCATCACAGCAGTAAAATGGGTTGGAGGTTTTGGTCTGATGGTTGGGGGCTAAGGGCTTAGAGTTTGGGTCTATGGGGTTTGGGTAGCTTGGGGCCGATTGCGGCGTAGGATTTGAGGCTTGGGGTCTAGGTCTTGAGGCACAGAAGACAAGAAGGATTTCTGGTTCATGGTTCAGGACAATCCTCAAGGGAATGAGCACACATGACCCTGTCTTAGAGGACAGCAGCCTCTGCAGGGCAGGTTTTCAGGTTCCGGTTGGTTCGGTTGGAAGAGGAGAACTCAGCTACCTCCTCATACCTCCTCCTATAACTTGAGTATAACCCATGTAAAGCGAAAAATCCCTCTACAGTTCTCCTAAATGCATCCAGGCGCAGCTGTGCCCCACTCTTCCGGGATGTCATGCAACTCGCGGTAGGTCCTGGGCTCACGAAGTTTGCATCCTTGTGTCTTTCTGTGCTTGAGGTTTGGAGGGGATAAGTGGGTGACAGGGCCGCTGTAAGGAATGTGAACAGGCATATAGCGGAAAGTTTCCCACAAGCAAAAAAGCTTCTCTAACCAACACCCCAGCTGAGCTCCACATTATTGATGCCTTTTCTTGTTCCCTACACGCCGTTAGTAGGTCAAGGGAACGAACCATGGAAAGGCCTATCTGGGATCCGAGAGTCTTGGCTCGCTGGTTCATCCAAGACCCAAACACAGCACCAATGGCGCCCCAGAGCTGCTGTTTGGGATCCTGGCCGATAGCTTTGGATCGTTTAGGAGCTTAGAGCTTCAAGCATAAGAGAATGAAGGGGTTTAGGGTTTGGGGTCTCTAGGGTAAGAATTGTTGGTTTGTCCCATTTGGTTTAGTTTTGGTTTGCTTCCTATAGTGCTGCTGACAGACATGGGGTACCGGGCATGCAGTTGCTGAGCCAGTGATCCATAAAACAATGCTCTCGGAATCAAGAGCTCATCGGAAGGACCCCTAGAAGGGACCCTTAGGTCCCACAGCCTGTATCCAAAGATATTCCTTGCAGAACCCCCTATATACCCGATTAAGTCCCTTGCCAAGGGCCACTCCCTCCTAGAGTTCCGTGACACAAAATTCCAGCTGTTCATACCAAATCCCAAATCCAAATCCTGTGTACCACCCCATGTTCTGCACCTGAAGCCTCAAATTCCAAATCCTAAAGTCCAAATCCAACCCTAAACTTGGAAAGCCATGAACCCCAAAGTACCACATGCGAAACCAAGAACTTTGAACCCTAAAGCCTACCGCTTAAAGGGTAAGATCTGAGGATCCTGGGGGAACTCCTCACCGATCTCCAGCTGCACACAGGACTTGTAGTCCTTCACCAGCTTCTCAAGGTCCTCGGTGAAAACTCTTTCAACTGAGACCTTGAGGGGTCTTGCAATCTAGATCTAGGGCTTATCATGCAAGTGCAGGTGCGACGGTGACGCCTGTGAGATTGTCACAACTAGAGGCCAATAGCGTTGCACCCCTGTCACAGACGTAAGACGATTCCTTGCCACAATAAGAGCTCGCAAAAATTAACTTCCCGAATGCGGCAAACCTTGTTGAAAGGAATGTCCTCGGGAAGAAGCTCATGGTCTTTCTTGACACCTCGCTTCTGCTTGGCCCTTTCCAAGAGCTTCTCGAACTGGCTTAGCTCCACGCCAAGGACCACATCCTAAAGCGTTTTTCAAATGCAAAAAGGCTTCAGGTTCGGAATTTCAAGCCTTCACAGATTTTTGGGCTTTGTGTTGAGGGCCGTGGGATTCAGGGTTGGGGATTTGGGGTTATAGGGCTGAAGGTGTCTGGGCTAGGATTTAGGTTTCAAGGCTTTTAGGTATTTACTGATTCACTGTTCCAGGCGGGGTTAGGGCAAAAGGGTCAAAGCATAGTATGAACTGACACCATGCATGTACCCCCGCCAGCATTGAGAATTGTGACGGTGATTCGTAGATCAGGCGGTGTACGCTTTGAACAGAATTAGAAGACCGATCAATTGCAGTCCCTGTTCAGCGATAGTAGCAAGATGATTGTCATTACTGCCTCTGTCTTGTTTGAATCAGAAGAGTTGTGCATCACCAAAATTGCTCGCCGAGCTGCCGAGTACATCTGGACAAAGCGCCTGTCATGGGGTCGTCAAGAGGCAGGGTCCCAGGGCAGAACCAGTAGCACAACTTTCACCGTTCGACCACCCTGCCCTAAACGCTCTCTGAGGATCCTAAGACATGAAAGCCATCCTTAGGACCAGGCCCCAAATCATGAAAACCTTCCCCAAGCCTGTAACTGTCGAAGGCGAATCGGCGATCGCCGGACTGCTTGGCCAAGGCCTCAGATGCAAAACGCAAAAAACTCTCAGGACCTCCAAATTAGGGCTGTTGGGCTTGGGGTGCAGGACTTAGGGTTTTCACGGGCTAGGGCTTAGGAATCAGGACTTGAGCCCAAGGCTGCAGGACTTAGGGTTCAGGATCTCAGGTTAAGGTTTCAGCTCAGGGCTTAAGATTTAAGAGTTAAGACCCAGCTGCATGCTGGATAATCACAAACGCAAGTCGAAGCCACAACAATGTTCAGACTCAGGAATCTTGTAGCGATGCTGAGAACAGTGACCGACAATGCAGCTCAAAAAATATGGAGATACGCAAGCTAGGAAAACCAATCGCAACAAGAGAAAGACTACTAGAACCCCCCAAAGATGAAACCGTAGACTCCAACCAACCAAGTGCGTGCCTCAACCGTGACGTCGTTAAGGCCGAGGTTGAGGACGGTATCCATCATGCCTTACTTCGAACATTCACACCAGGGTATTTGGCTTCAAGCTTCCAGGTTTGTGGTTAAGGGCTGCGGAGTTTCGAGATGCAGGAGCGAGGTTTCCATTTGAATGGGGATACGTACAGAAAATCTCCAGCTCCCTGAAAAACAGTCTGGAATGGGACACTGGACGCACAGGCATGGGCCCGGCATGTATTTCTCAAAAATTCAGGGCGCCCAGATTGAAACCACACAACCCCGCTCAAAATACACTTCCCCATGATCCCCACACAAGCCCTAGACACTCCACGTCAAAGTCCAAAGCCCATCAGCCCTCTTCACATTTCTTCAATGCAAAACGGTTGCCAGGCATGGACGCGCGAGATCCCGAGCGCACAGAAACCAAAAGAGGGTTCTCCTAAGTGTGTGGTTCAAAATGGGAATAGATCGCAGGGTGCACGGAGGGTTCCGTAGACGACTGTATGCACACCAACACATCATCTATATACATATGTATATCATACATATGATATATAGGTGAAGGCCAGTGTTGCTGTCCACCATACAAACATGGAAGTTGATAGAATCCCATTCGTTGAAGGACTGTAATCTTTCTAGGTCCTGCTTAAGCTTCTATGCTAGCTTGGGGAGTGTGGTGGGCTTGGGCTTCAGAAGTCAGGGGCTTTCGCGAATGGTATTCTTGACTGCAGCAAGGAAAGGTTGGTGCAAAGGGCTTTGATGCCTCCCCAACGCAGCTGATTACCCATCCCCTAGATACTAAACCAGTGTGAAATCTCCAGCGCCGCATGCTTGCTAAGCACAAGTCCCAAGAAGAAAGCACCAGCCCTCAGCAGCCGAGTAATCAGTATAAAGTCTTGAATCATACTATGCTTTCTGCAACATTCTGGAAAAGACCTACAAGCCCATCTCTTCTGCTATATATGGAAGAATACTGGCAATCTCTTCAGACTCCGTTGCATGATAAACCTGCATCAGTCCTCGATCTACTCCTCGTGGGACTGAAAATAAGTCCTTGCATGTTCCCTAAACAAACCTCATATTACCGCGACAGCAACTTAAAGATGCTGTCAGGACATTCCTAAAACCCTAGAACCTCTGACCCAAAACCTCACACCCGAAACATGGATAGCTCATCCCGGCGTCAGCATCCCCGAATGCACGGCCCGCCCTCGTCTCTACCAATGCCAGCGCCTTCATCACCTGGCGGCATAGAAGTTGGGCTTAGGCTTTAGGATGTACGACGGTTTTTTTTTTCCTCGGCCCTTTTGCCAACTGCCAATCCAGCTGGTTGTTTAGCATTTGGCTTTTAGGGCGGACGGTTTGTGGTTTGGGGTCTGGGAGGAGCCAGAGTCCCGCGAGGCTTGGACGGAGACGATTAAAACCTTGCCATGTACAAGGACTCCCATACATGGCCCCGTGTCTTCTTTGCTTGTCAAAGTTTCATGTTCACAGATTCAAGGCCCCAGAAATTTCCTCAGCGACAACAATCCACTGAAAAGCTGTGCACATGACAAACAAATATATATATATATACAGCCGTATAACAACCATTAATGTCGCAACATGGGCATATCTTTGGCGAGCGTAGGGATCATGAGGACTACAAACGAAACGCAAGAGCAACTCATCTGCAAGGTTCATTTTGAACCTTAAATCCTCAACCCTGAGCCATAAACCCCGAACCCAACAGTCGATCCTAAGCCCTTAGCTCAAGTTGTTGAGAGTTAGGCACCTGGTCTTGCAGATCCAACGGGTAGGTCTTGTTGTTCTTGTAATAATGCCTGGGCTGGCATTAGGGAACTTAAAGAGAATCAGATGTAACAACACATAAAAAACTAAATGGAAAATTAATGTGTGATAATCAAAGCCTTTTTTCCCACATAAAACATGTGAGGTTGCTTGACAGCAACCCAGATGCGTACACACTTCCGTTGTGATTGTGAACCCGGGAGGCACCGGAAGTCCAATGGAGGCCATTTCCTGGGTCATCTAGTAATAAAGTTGGGCGGACTCTGTGTTCCCAATGGCTGATAAACATGACTGCTGTTGCTTACGTCAATTGAGGAAATAGTTTACGTCGGCAAGGCTTCAACTTCTCAATCATACCAATAGCACGCAGAGCAAAAATGCGCAAACACTGACGGGTTTCGGCCAAATTGGCGCCTTTGCCGCCCAACAAGTTTTTCATGTCGGCACGGCCATCAGCTTTGCCAGCACCGAAATGGTACAACCAGGCCATCACAGGAAGCTCAACACCAACTTTTGAAACGGCTTGACAGCTTGAAGCCACAAATCTGCAAGATACATGTGTTCGAACAATGTGTCATTTTTTCGACGCCGCTGATGCCTTCCTTCCAAAATATGGGCCTTAGCAGATAGAATGGGGCATTGGGATGCATTACATTCTATACGTATGCATATACAAAAAGATGCAAGCATTGCAAAGGATAACGTTGTGATTGGTCAGGCCATTAAAGGAGTGCAGGCCGCACAATTTTTAGTTGGGTAGAAGGGTTTCCCCCCCCTGGATTTCGTACACTTTTCTTTATAACAGATGCACGACCTGTATCCTAGTATATAATATGCGTTACACACATGATGTCACATGATGTTATTCGGCATGCATTCCATTGTGTAATATGAGTTGCAAGTGTGTTGTGTGTTTCGAAACATGGGGGTTGTCTCGAAACACGTTAGGTAAACCATTAAACCAATAAACCATTAAACCAATAAATCATTAACA
>CAJNIZ010044174.1:18483-34349 GCA_905231905.1 Symbiodinium pilosum | reverse complement strand
CACTGTGAGGGTGGGGAAAAACACGAATCTGACAACCTACCAAATGCAATCACAAAAGCCACTCCTGAACGCCCCTCTCCAAGGCTCCTAGGTCAATGAAACAGAAGGTTGACGCAAAGTAGCGAAGGGTCCAGGTACCTAAAGTACTTACCCAAACCTTCACGATAACTAGTATTGCCCAAATCTGAAATACTCAAGTACTGGGTACACAGGAACCCTCAAGGTAGGCTGCAGACTCCAGGATTAACGGCCCAAAGACCGAAATCCCACAAAGACTTGCCCGCTTCTGACGCTCCTACGTCCATGTCATTCATTCTTCTGCGCTGCCATCCCACACCCCGAACCTCTCAATCCAAAAACAGCAGCCCATACGTAGAATTTGCATCTAACCCTGAGGGTCCAAGTACCCAATAATCATATACTTACCCAAAGCCTATATTATAGCTACTATTCCCTAAACCCGAGTAGCTGAATATTGGGTACGTGGACCCTCTGGGTAAGGGGCTTTCGATCAGATACGGGGGTATTGGGCTCCCTCGGCAATGCTACCAACCCTCTGGGGCCCTTGCTGTATGCGCCACAGGCCCACTAGGAACCAAGGGTTCCAGATCTGCCTCCTGCAAATAGCTGAGCACTCGAAGCCTAGAACAACATGTGTAAAGACTTGTCATCGAGACTTCATCACACAACGATATTGAGACAGGTGCTTTTGAAAAATATTCCATGTAAAATCTTGACGAAAGAACCCCTCCAACTTGCAAACCCCTCATATATCCCAAAGTTCCTGAAGTACCCACCGTTTTTGGAAACTCACATCTGTTCGTAGCATGGGAGCACTTGTCATTGAGCTCACAACGGAAAATCGTCTACATGAATGCTCATGAAACCTACTGACACCCCTCTGTGCATCTGCTGCAACATGCTGATCTTCACGCCGCGGCTCCCGTCCAAAACCTTGAATCGGGGGTAAGGCAAAACTCCTCAAATGTGATAGCTACGGTTCCTTCAAAATTGTCTTTTGTAGTACGGCTCTGTGAATGCCTTCGCATGTTCCGGGACCGGGACGCAACTTGAAAAAACAACAATTGAACAGCAACCAAGCAAAGCTTGGGCACCTTGCAAACAATCCAACAAGTTGGTTACCAAATATAAGCAAATCGAACTGCACGTGGATTCTCGAGAACAAGAGAGAACTTGTGGACAACACCGTGGGCCGCAAGGACAGACCAGGCCAACGATTCTCAAAAAGAGATCTGCTCTTTATCTTCAGCCCTGACTTTTGCACCAAAGATGTTGAAGCCTGACCTGCCAATATTCGCAGGCTCAGGGCTCAGTACTTATATCTGTGATTATAAGACGAAAGTTCTACGGGTCATCCAAGTATACGTAAGGTCATCAGCGTAGTTACATGTAGTTGCAGCCATCCAAAAGCCTGACTTCTACACCTCTACGGGCTTAAATCTCTAAGGGCCCAAATACCATGGAAAATGTCTACAATAACAAACCAAATTCAGATCATGGGACTGGGTGCCTAGAAACCTGTTCTTTGAGTACCTTGGACCTTGTGGGAATTCTTCAAAAGGACCCTGCCAAGACAGCCTCGGGCAGGACCACGCCGGGTGGCACCTCAGACACTCGCAAGGGATGAATGTAAGCATATGGGTGGTTGTCAAAATTATGGCCCCTTTTTGGGTACCCTAAATATTAGGTGCCGTATTTTAATAGGGATCCAAAAAGGGATCATGTAGATCTCCCATAATATTACCCTCACCTTATTCCAGACTCCCATTGTGTTATGACAGCTGCATGGAGAAGAATTCATATTCGGGGTTAGGGGATCTTATAACTTAGGGAGATGATTACTCAAAAAGGACCCCATGAAGACGGCTCTTTCCCGTTTTTCAGTTTGGGGTTGGGGGTTCAGGTTTAGGGGGGTCACTTGCCGCGATGAGACTCCTCTGAGATGCGACGCGTGAGTGTCTAGGATACCGCTGGGTCACATGATATCCCAGAAGTACATTGGGATTGTAAGGGCATTAGTTATGGAGGTCCATCGTAAGGACTATCTACAAGGCAACTCCAGAAACACCCACCTGCCTGCAGGTTCATGGGACGTGTGGCTGGGGTTATATACCTATTTACCAAGCTGGCCGAGTATAACAGGTCCACAACCCTACACCCCAAACTCTAAACCCTAGCGGCCTGACGCAGATAAGCCGGGGAGAAAAACATATCAAGGATGAGGACCGGCCAAAAGTGCAACATGTGTGGCGTGGTTGCATGTCTATGGACTGCTGCCGTCAATGCGCGAAAACATACACCAATATACACCAATGTTGTTGCAACTTGCAGTATCTTCGCGCGCCACCATGAACAACGTTCAATGGATGAAGAGGACCCCGGGTGTCTCGCCATTGTTTGCTTGCTGCAGCGCATCCTGTCGCATGTCCGAGTTGAATTGTGTCTTCGATGAATTTCTTTGCATGATGTTGGCAATGTGTTCCAAGTTCCAACATGAACAGAATGGATGAGAATCGCCCGCAGGGACGCATGGGACGCAACCTGCCTAGCTTGCGAACTCGTATGTGTGCAAGCAACTGGTTTGTTGGAAGCTCTTATGTGTGCATTCGCATCCTGAGCTTCAATCATTGATTCCAAAACTCCAGCTAAGCCGCCCAAGAACACGTTTGCGGTTGCTCTGTTCCTGTGTAAGCCCTTCTGGAACCCCTCCGGGTGGCAAAACATTTGACAACTCCACAAACTGTCATGGGCCATTGGGCAATACACGAAGTCCAACAAAAACAAAGCCACAACTCGATCCAGCTCAAACAAAAAGTTCCATTACAAGCGCCTGACCTTCAAATCTCCCCAACTCAAAAAAACCTAGCCCTGGAACAAAATTTGAAGGACCAGATCCCTGCATTTTTCCTGGTAGGAGAAAACAGCCTTACATCTCCGAGCAACAAGATGCCTGTAATGACACGGGCCGAAGTCCTGCAGACCTTCATAGGTTTCTAGGCTTTAGGCCTACCCTAAACACCACATCGGACTTGGGCTAAATTACAGTTCCCCACTTTGCGAAAACTTAGATCATAGGGTTTAGAGTTAAAAGGATCCCCACCAAGCAAGGGACCCGTAGTAGGAACTAGGTTATGAAAATCTCCGTATCGACAAGCGCAGCACCAAGGAGGAAGGCGCTGGCTGCACCTCGCAGGGCTTTGACAACATACCCTCCCCCAAACAGCCACGACATCCCACGGGTTTAGGTTTTAGGGTTACGCTCCCGTACAAAGGAACCTTGAACAACAGAGCAACTCACGTAATCCTGCCTCTGTCGGTCCTTGCATAACATAGGAGTGATGACCAAATAGTTACTATAGGGATCCTAAATCATCACGCATATCATTGCGAGGTCTATTTCAAGTACCTTCTACCATAACTCTACAAGGAATCGAGGATCACAGTATTGGTCATCATCTGAGTATCTACTTGCACTTCTACTTTCCAGTAACATTTAGAGACCAATTTCGGAGTGGTGGTCATGCTGGATTTTTTGTATCAACCGTCGTTTGTCTTAGGCTTTGTTGAAAAGCATCCTTGGTATGTTCAAGATCGAATTTCAACTCCAGCTCTGAAGCAGGCATGTTGGTTCTCCGTCTTTGCGCGATCCGTGCACCGCTGAGTGGCTGCACCCTAAACCCTAAACCGTGTACCAGTTCCAGTCAGAGCGCTGCTGTCCTGTCAGGGCCTTAGCGCCGTATAATGGACAACGTCGGCAACTATAAAAAAATCCGATATTCAATCATTCAGACAGCTTACAACCCTAAACCATGTCGCACCACAGGGAAGGGTGAAGAGCCAACAGTCCCTTCACTTCCCTCTTCTCACACGCAAGAATCGAAGCCCTGGCCGCTTTCGCAAAAAGAAAACAATGATTCCCAGAAGGTCGGTAGCCAACGTTAGCCTTCTAAGTAACCATAACTCCGTTCAGTTTCGAGTATTTGGGACCTGAAGCCCCATTAGATGTAGATACTTGGACCCTCCTCCTACCCTCCATTAGGGCCTAAGTACCCATATTAGGGACCATATATCCCCAATTAAGGGTACAAGGAAGGTCCTGGTACTTAGACCCTTTGGAACTTGAACCCGCTGCCTCCACGAGTTGCCAAACAAGGAAAGCAATATTCACATCTGACCCAGGACCTTCCTTGTACCCTTAATTGGGGATATATGGTCCCTAATAGTGGGTACTTAGGCCCTAATAGAGGGTAGGAGGAGGGTCTAGGACTGTGCCCTGAACATAAGCTAAAGCAGCACGGAATTTTGGAGCGCCTGTGTCCAATGAAGAACCACACTTTTGCAAACAGCAAATTTGTTTCCTAGCCGACGGGCTAGCCCTATCAACGGGTCATGCTGCACAGGTGGACGGGGGCCTCTCCAAAATCCTAATCCAAGGACCCAAATAATAGGGCTTCAGGGCACAAATTCCATTAATACTGTAGTAGTTGGGCCCTGAAACCCCTTTTTTGGGGTCCTGGGACCCTTACGGAAAAGCGTGCTCCAAGGCCCTCGGGAACTAACGGAATTATGATGGGAATATTCTGCCATCCCCCTGCAACTAGAAGAAGCATACTATGCTCATCAATTCCCAGGTCTAGTGTCTAGGGTTTAGGATTTAGGGTTTAGGTTTATACAAAGAAAACATGCAAATAGTCCCTACGGAGACTACAGTATTGCCCAGGCAATATGTTAAGGATTTGGTCAGGAAAACCATCTCACTCCTTTCCTTGGAGTTGAAAGTACATAGTTAAGGTTTTAGGGTTTAGGGTTCATAGGGCTTTAGGTTCTATAGTTAGGGTTTAGGGTTTATAGGATTGTGGTTTTAGACTTCAAGGGTTTGGGATACATTGGGCCCTAAAGTCTGTAAGTTATTTGGAGCGCTTGGCTCTGCAGCACCATGAGAAGACGATGTCAGTGGCATGCAGTGCCTCGTCGCCAAAGACTGCATTCGCAGCGGCCTGGAGTGGGTGCTGTTAAGGAATTCAAATTCAGTTACCATAATATGCATATTCAGTAAACAATCGTGCTTCCTTATTGCAGTAACTTAGTTTAAGTTCCTTAACAGAAACTCAGTCAACAGGCTAGCAGAGGCGGTTTACCTGAATGCTTCAATATGTAGCATAGCAGCCTTTTGACCTTGTCATAGGTTTTGGGCCAGGCCTCAGGTTTACCTGGACGCCAAAGTATGAAGAATAACAGCCATTTGACTTGTTCGTGGGTTCCTGCCAGTATTTCACTTAGGCTGGATGTCCACGTAAGGTTTGGGATAACATGTCAGAGTAAGAGCCCCTGGAGGATTCTTTGCAGAGTCGTCCTGAAATCCATCGCATATCACTTATCCCGTTTCATGAAGGAATATAGCATAATCGCTTCCCCTGCTATTCAACACCCCGTAATATATATATATATTACACAGAAAGGGACGTCCTGGTCGCCCCAGTTTTACACGCATGGATAATTTCTATGATTCAGTATTATTTTACTTTGAAAGCCATAGACTTTTGCTTTACTAGATCTGTTTAATTTTCTCAAGTATAATGGAAAGGTCTCGTACAAGTTTGGCTAAGGAAACCTCTAGGGGAATCATAGGATAGCTTTGTCAAGGTGGAAGAGGCCCTTAGCAGGCCCTCATGAGGCTGGGGATGGAAAGCGCACGGGGGGGAAGGGGGGGGGGGGCCAAAATACGGGTTTCCCAGAATTCCAAGTCTTGAAATCTTTTCCCAGGACTACTTCCAAGACTCAAGTTAGTTACGGCTCAGATGCGCTGAATTAGGGCGGGTCCCTAGCTCGACTCTTAAGGATTAGGGATCTCCTTCATTTCCTGGATGTTCATTGTTTTTAAGTTTATATAGCGCCTGGAAGCGGTGGTAATTGGGGTTATTGCGATTTTTGATTTGTGATTCACTATAGATTCTAATTAGATCTCGATTCGATCAGGCTCCTGGGTTTTAGATAGATTTAGTGGGCTTGATTACGTTTCTAAGTTTCATGAATTTATTAGATTGTGCATTTGATGTCGAAAGTGTTGTTAATTGATTTTAAGTGTTCATTTGATTATCCAGGTGTAAACGGCTTTTTTGTTCGATATAATCAGCTTCTATTCGAATTAATAGATTTTAGTTTGTTTCCACTTATATTTCGATAGGATCCGCTTATACAAGCCCCCTCGTGTTCGGGTCGCACGATAATCACCCCCCTCCCTAATTTTAAATACGGGTTGGAGCATATACACTAGGGAGCGGGGGGAGCCCTGTGGCATTAGGGGGAAGGGAATATACTTCGGGCCTGAAAGGGGTCCCATGTAACTACACTAGGGCCCACGTGTATACTACATAGCCACATGAAGCCTTTGGGTATGGTACGTATATCCCTAATTTCAGGAATTCGAGGCTGCCTGGGTGGGGCTGGGGCTGCGCAGCGCACACATACTGCCTTTAGAGGCTTTGAAGCTCTGTATGGTCTGGTATACAACAAAACTGTGTGGGCTACGGGCAGGACTCAATAGACCATATGGTAGTTTCCCAGGACCCCCATATAGACCCCCAAATAGTATAATCCTGAATATTGGGGCCCCCCAAAAGCTACCCCTAATTTTGGGAAACCCCTTTATGAGCCCTGCAAGATCAGGAGAACATGTAGCAACCTCTCCTTCCTCATGACAATAAGACTCCAGAGGGGCGCAATACGATCCTTGCTGAATCTTTTGCTGAAAGATACTTTTGAAGAAGCCCCTACACTTCAGGTTCAACAACAACTCACAACCCTGTGATGATTGCAATCTTTCGTGTTGCAGCCCAACAACGTTGTGAGCCATTCGGGTGGCGGAGAGGCGGAAAACTAAACCCTATACCCAAAATTAGCAGTTCTTGCGGCAAACACAGGTGATACTATGGTACCCAATATAGAGTAAGATTATATCCTCCTTTTGGGTATAGTATTTTACATAAGGAATATTATCTTACTAGGTTCAACCACCAAAAAACGCTACTCAATTGCAGCTCCCCCGAAAGACTCTCAGTGACCGGAATTCTACAACTGCTGGAACTTGCCGGCTCCCATGCCATTGGGCTATTTGTGCTGGGGGAGTGGGGGAAGAAATGAAACCTTGTCATTTTACCCACAGAGCCTAATCAATATCCAGAAAATTGGCACCTGGAACTACTTCCACCATAGTCATCAGTAAGCTGAAGCTCTCACCCTAGTGAGGCCTCATAGTCCCTACTGCCTTTGGGGATTGGAGGTTCTGAGGAGTTTTCAAGGGTCGAGGCAGACCTCAAAGTTGCACTGCTTGGGAGAACCTTGCTAGCCGCTTCAGCATAATGATAACCTTCTGAAGCCTTCATGTACAGACAATAGACTGGTCTGCACTAAGATTTCTGATCTGTCGTTGTTGCCAATGATAAGATAAGTTTGTACCGTTTTGATCCAACATGAAGTTCCATGTACCTTTGCAGAAACGTCGAGATCTCTTGACTTCGCCCTCCGTGTTTGTGTATCACATGCTGCGGATGTCCAATGACTGAAAGTTCCAGCGTGTCAAGTTGTTCTTGGTCAGATCCAACCCTGTGAACCCTAAATTCTGGAAAAGCCCCGAATTGGTCGGTGGTAAAGTAATACGACAAGCTGCGCCCAAGTACTCTGAACTCCATGTTCCCTCCGGCTTTTTCCTTGCAAAGAGCCCTGCTGCATCGAATTTAAGGTTTCGGGCAGCGGTAGCACCATGCACCCAAACCTTAAACCCTAAACCTAAACACCATGAAATACAACACTTTACTTACAATCAGCTTTTTTAATCAAAATGCGAATATCATCTTGAATGAAGATTCTTCAAGGCCTTAGAGCCTCTGAACCCTTCAGCCCTAAACCCCTTAAACCCTAAAACCCTAAACCCTAAAACCCACTACAGCAATTGAAGTCTGAAACGCTCAAACCCTAAAACCCTGAAGCCTTAACCCTAAACCCCTAGACTCTAAACCGTGGAGGCATCCCCTGCGCCCGGGCCTGTTCCTCCTGCTTAAGCACAGACTCCTCAACCTGCGGTTCAAAGGTCCCAGGGTTAAGGGTTTAAGGTTTAAGGGTTTAGGGTTTAGGGTTTAAGGGTTTAGGGTTTAAGGGTTTAGGGTTTAGGGTTTAGGTTAGGTGGACGCCCTACCCAGTAATAATGACTATAAGGGATAATAGTAACTATAGTAGGGTCCTCTTATATTCCTACCCTACCACTATTACAGGGTGGGTGGTCCACCTGAAGTTCAGGGTTTAGGATAGGTTTCGCGGTTAAAGTTTTAAAGGGTTGAAGGGATTAGGGTTTCGGGTTCAGTGGTCTAGGGCTTAAGGGTGTAGGGTTTAACGGTTTAAAGTGTTGGGGTTGCATTCTCCATTTCTGGCGGCGTGAGCAGGATGCTTAGGGGGTGCAAGATTACGATGACTTGCTGGGAAGCCTAACATGTCCTGTAACAATATAGCATATACCGGAGCGCCAACGCACCAGCATGGGCCCCAAGTATATACTACCCAGAAAGCCCCATATCCCTCAATTACGAAATCCCTAAACCATACCAGGAGTTCTAAAATCATGCAGGGTATACGCCTTAGTAAAGGGATACTAGGCTCTCTGGTATAAAGGTACCTGGATGACTGCGTGAAGGCATTATGCTTCACTGGCTATGTAGGCACGTGTAGGGTTTGACGTCTGGGATTTTGCCACATGCTCAGAACCTGCAGCTAAACCATAACATGCGTCGGGCTGCTAACACTAAAGGGATCTTACGTTCTATGGCAGACAATCCGTGCTTCACACTGCCGTGTAATGCTCTCTATTACTGCTCGCAGGTTTGCCCTGCATCCACCCAGAAAGCTCAATATCGCTCAAACAAGGAATGAACCTGAAATCATATTAGGGATCCCAGTATAATTTGGGGTCTACTCCTTAATTTAGAGAGGGGGGGGGCTCTGGGCATACAATTCCCCTAGACCGCAAGCCCTGAACCCTACACCCTGAACCCAACTCTAAGCCCTGAACTCTAAGCCCTGAACCCTAAACCCTGAACCCTAAACCCTGAACCATAAACCCTGAACCCTAAACCCTACAGAACTCCTATATTCCCCAATATTACCCCCAATATCCCCCTCTAAAGAACGCCTAAGACCAAACCTAGCCGCCCTAACCGCGGCTCAGACCCAGACCCATTCGTCAGTGCCAGCGATTTGCGTCAAAACCTTGGGTTTAGGGCATCGGTCCGGGTCTAGCTAGGGCTTCGGGCGTATGGTTTAGGGAAGGCTGAAGCAGGGCTCTTGGACTGAGCGCAAGCCATCTGTGTATACGCAACGCGTCCTAAGCACGCATATAGGGAATGCTTACATTAAGGATAAAGAAAGGTCAGTATACGACAGAAATCATATTTTGCACTATGTGGGTTCTTCGCACAATTTGGGATAGGAACTCCAAAAGCCACCTCGCAGGAGATCCATATTAGAAGTCTCCAGTATGCAGCCTCACACGCTGTGTGTACCAATCTAAGGTCCTCCTTACCTCAGGAATAAGACAGGAGGCCATCTTGGTTAGCATGATTTACTGGGTTGCTGTCAAGGAACTTAAACTAAGTTACCATAATGGGTATATATATATAGTAAATCACTGGGTTTCCCCAATATAGTAAGTTTCTTAACAGCAACCCAGATGAAGGACCTAAAAATCTAGGGGGTTCGGATGAGAAAGGTAGATGCTTGAATCCCTAAACCCTGAACCCGAAACCGCGTCTGGCTTTCAGGCCTTAGGATCCAAAAGGCTACAGGGCTTCCTTTCCCAAAGGGTCCATGTAGCTATATGGGTGGTTTCAAATTATGGTCCCTTTATGAGTACCCTAAATATTAGGTGCCGTAATACAATAGGGATCCAAAAAGGGACCAAAATTTTGACAACCACCCACATAGCATATACTCAGAACCCAAAAGCAAAACAACTGCGTAGAAACAAACACTCGCGTCGCAAGGGAAGGACGGCCCCAATACTGTAGCTGTAGCAATCCCTAAACCTTACAGACCCTAAAGCCTGAAACCCAATCCTGCTGCAGAAGCCATACTTTTCGGTACTTTGGACCCCTTGAGAAAATACTTTGGGGAAGTATCCTGATATGACTTAGATATATATCCAGAAAACCCAATATCTCTCTACTAAGGAACATACCTTAAATCGTATTATGGATCCTAATGTGATTTTGGGTATGCCCCCTAACTAAGGGATATTGGGCTCTCTGAGAGTATCCAAGGCAGGTTTTCCTTGACCGCAGGAACGACTCATGGGCCCTGAGAGTCTAGCTGTGAAGTGTGCTCTTTTGTGGTTGAACCAGGTAAGATGAAATTATCCTTTAGTGGAGCATGAGCAACAAAAGGATAATGGTAGCTTAACTCTATATTGGGAACCATAGCATACCAAAATAAAACAAGCATATACCGCATGCGGGTGCAGGGACCCTTTGGGTAGAGATTACGGATTCAGGCTTTCACTACCCTATCAAGCCTGACAGAGAAGCTGCACTTCTGCATTCCACGCTCAAAGGCATGACAACAATACGCTCGAACGCAAAGCCACAGGAATCAACAGAAACCCGTCGAGAAGCAGTGCATATAACGGTTTATGTTTTAGGGCTCGGGGCTCCGGATATATGGGTTTCTCTGCATGACCCCTGTCTTCCAAACATGCGATAGGGACACTTTACAATCCACCATATCGCTGGGGGCAATCCCGTAAATCGGAAATCTACACTGGGCCCTCCCAGTTGTACCCCTTGCTGTGAGGGACTTCTGAGAACTTCGCAAGAAGGATTTCAAATGCCATGGAAACAACCAGAATCATAAAGACGAGGGTAATCGCCCAATTACCTAGTACTTGATCCCACATTCCCCTATTCAGAGATATTCATCTAGCATAGTCTAGTGCTACAACCCTGAACCCTTACACCCTAAACCCTAAACCCCAATTCGCTACCAGGTGGTGCGTGGGTTGTTACTTTGAGGGAGTGATTCTAAGCTGACCCTGCGTTTAGGAGAGGTCCGCTAGACAACCCCATTTCGGGTTTAGGGTTGAGGGATAGAACCCAAGTACCTCCAAAACACTATTGAAAGGTACCTGGTAGAGTTTAGGGTTTAGGCTTCAAGGCTTGGGGTTTGCTGGGCACTAGGGAAATCCTCGGAATCCGAAGCCTGGTATCTTAAGGGCTATCACCACAGGTGGCCCGGCAA
Source organism: Symbiodinium pilosum (assembly GCA_905231905.1). Lineage (NCBI taxonomy): Eukaryota > Dinophyceae > Suessiales > Symbiodiniaceae > Symbiodinium > Symbiodinium pilosum. The sequence goes on along the minus strand of CAJNIZ010044174.1, from coordinate 23,051 downwards.
GAATGAGCCATGCATCCTGCTCCATAATCTCCATAACCCTGCATAACCAAAGAACCCCAACCCTGTCGCTAAGGGTTTTCAAATGCCCATGATCATATGCTTATCATATGCTTGCCCAAAACCTGCACGACTATTGGCGCTACACAAAGCTTGGAGCCTTAGGGAAAACCCTAAACATACTAGAAGTACAAATGCATGCTAAAGCCGGGCTCTGCGCCAGCGTGTCGCCGGGACCCAATCCCTCCGGGACGCGAGCCTGGCGCTCCACCCCAAAAATCAAAGTTCGCGGACCTCGAAGTAGGTAAGTCTAGAAATCCAAGTGGCCCAAAGTACCCAGACCCTCCTACGTAGTTGCTTTTTGGGTAGAATACTCTAATTCAGTACCAAAAAACCATAACAAACCCCAAAAAGAACTACATAGGAGCCCTTCGGTAGGTTCTATTTCCACTTCAAGGCACACTCTACAGTATGTGTTGTTTATAGACTTGGATTCCCAGTGTAGACAGAAGGACCCCCAAACCCCCAAGAAAAAGTCAACATAAGCGATTATTCTACCTACCTTTTGGGGTCCAGGCCTGCAGATGGGTCCTACTTTGCGTCTATAAAGTTTCGAGTCCCTGACCAAAAGTGAAAGAGGGAATGTACCTCAACGTGCCGAAGAGTACCTTAACATACTGCAGGTTGCTGCCAGTTTAGAGTTTAGGTCGCGTTGCGTAGCGCCCTTCCGGCCCCTTTTGCGGTAGCGCTGATAATACCCCGTCCCGAAGTGTCCATGTGGGTACATGGTGGTGGGACCCTGAGTAATGATATGGGAACCCCTTCGGAGCCATATGTGTATACTATATTCTTGAAAGGTCCCATACAGAGTAGAGGGGAAGACAATATAAAAGAGCAAGGAGCCCCTCAACTGACACATCCCTACTTGGAGGTCCATGGGACTTAATTGCCAAAAGGGTCCTAAGTATCCATATGAGCTAGTCTGAACTCCTAGAGTCCCCGTTCATAAGCCCTGTTGCAGTCCCGTATATTATAATGCCCTGTACAAGCCGCTTGAGGGAGTTTAGACTACAACTCATGTATAGGGAATGCCTGCCCGAACCATGACGACAGTTCCCTCTTTACAAATCAGATAGTATACCCACAACTCATAAAACGTTACTACTCGGCCTGAAGTATGAGTAGCACCTGCTTTCTAAAATTGGGATCCTTAGGGTATTTGTTGCACTCAACGGCGTGAGACATTCCATCACTTTACCGCTCAACCAGCTCGTCAACCAGATCTACGCCGAGTTTGAGGAGGTAACTGAATGTGTAGTACGCGGGCTCCGGTGCAGCTTCTTTGGACTTGCATGTTTTGCAGAAGGACCCCGCTTGTCTTGGCACCACCGCCATCAGCCAAGACCCTGGTCATCACCTCCCGCAACATTCAACAGCACCAACCAGCAAATGTCAAGTATCTACTCCAATATCTGGGCCTCTGAAGGGCACCTTCAATATTTGACAGAAAGGAGCAGCTAGCAATCCACCCTAAATCCAAAATCCAAAACCTGCATGGTCCCAAGAAAGCGCCCATGATTCCACTGTCCCTGTAGGATGGGACCCAAGCACCCTCAACAGGCCTTCACGTTCTCCGACCGACCCTTCACCGGAATCGATAGCACTGCACCAGGCGCTGCATTGTCCGGGATGGTTATCGTCCTCTGAGTGCCCCAATGCTTACGATGAAAGGAAGATTTCACCATAGTGCAGTAGTGGCAGCAGTAGCCGTGGCCGTAACCGTAGCAGTAGTAGCAGCAGCAGCAGGAGGAGCAGCAGGAGGAGCAGGAGCAGTAGCAGTAACAGAAGCAGCGGTCGGTCTTGCAAATCACTTGCATGTTTTGCGCTGTTTTTGGGACGTCGTGGAATTTGGAGGAGTAAGAAAAACTGCCCTGCTGAAGTTTGAGTTTGGTGATTCTGGGTCTTGGGCCTTGGAGGGTCCTCATAACATCGTGGGGAAGTTTCGGCTTAGTTGTGGCCATCTGTCATAGGTTTTCCAAACTAGTGACTACCCCGAGTCAGTGCTATTTGCGCTGCTACAGTAATTTGTGGGTTTGTATTCAGTTGACGGGATTGACTGGTGTTCCAGGCGATAAAAAAGACCATCGAACACCCCAGCCACAACAGTCATCGTCGTGGTCGTGGTCGTGGTCGTGGTCGTCGTCATCCTCTTCGTGGTCGTGGTCGTGGTCGCGGTCGCGGTCGCGGCGGCGGCGGCGGCGCCGGCGGCGGTGGTGGCGGCGGCGGCGGCGGTGGCTTTGGTGGCAGCAGCAGCAGCAGCAGCAGTAGCAGCAGTAGTAGCCGTAGTAGTAAAAGACATAGTCATACGCGTAGTAGTGGAAGTACTAACAGCAGCAGCAGCATAAGGAGGAGGAGAAGTTATTGTTGTGGTCAGTGACGGCGATGGTGATGATGGTGGTTGTGCTGGTGGTGATGGCGTTGTTGCTGTTGCTGCTGTCGGGGTCGCGGTCGTTGTCTAGTCGCGGTCGTCTTTGTTGTAATTATGGTAATGGTAGGTGATATTGCAGTTAGAGGTAGTTGTCATTACGATTGTAATTGTAACGGAAATAATCCTCTCCCCATATTAATAAAAGCCCCCCTAGTAATGAATAATAAATCCAGGACCCTAAAAATTCCTCATNNATTTTAAAAGGAGCCAGACAATAATGAATTGGGGTGGGTTTTGAGGTCATTAGGGGGTATAATAGAAAATCCAAAGAAATTAGGGATCCCTTGACATCCGAGGCTTTGGTTGATTTTCATATTTTTTAAATAAAGTTCTATATACAAGAACTGAATTTCTAATTGATTTTATTACAGTTTTAGCCGTATTGAAGTAAATCTCAATTGAATTTCATTCGATTTCAAATGATTTTCAGTGGAAAGGAATTGGAATTAAATTCTATTGATTCTAACGGGATTTTAATTCGATTTCAATTGTTTTAAATTGAATTCTTAATTCGATTTCAACTGATTTTAAAATGAGTTTTAATCAAATTTCGACTGATTCTATCGGGATTTTAATTCGATTTCTATTGATTCTAACGGGATTGTAATTCGATTTCAATTGATTTTAAAAGGAATTGTAATTCGATTTCACTTGATTTTAAAAGGAATTTGAATTCGATCTCAATTTGTTTGAAAAGGAATTTAAACGCGGACCTACCAAATTCTCTCAATAAATATGCCCGCCTAATAATAAATAATTTTTGAGTCCCCGGATTATTTATTATTGGGGGGGGACGTCGTTTATTTTTCGGGGGAAGCGATTATGAGAGAATGCAAAGGATGTGCATACAAATGGGCTGGCAACAGCCCAGAGTCCCATAATTCGGCACCCGAGACCCCTGGAATCCAAAATGTGAATGTGGCCCGTTTGGAATCCAGTGTAGAGCAACATCCTCGGAACATGTGGGATCCATGTCATGACTCGCGGAACCCTGAACCCCTGAACCCTAACCATCATGCAAGCTTGCAAGTGTAAAACGGCTTCTTGCAGAGTGGGATGTGAAGCCAGGTTCCCCAATAATGTACCCATAGTTTTGGGTTATTACGGGATATTATAAGCTTTCTGGGAACCTCAAATTGAAACTCTGAATGCGTGACCCTGGGAAGCTGGGAACACGGACAGCTGCATTGCTGAGGTCATGCCCCTGCGCGCAAATTCGATGACTCCTTACCTTATCTTACTGGGGACTGGGGGGGGTGTTCATACAGAAATTCAAGGGCCATATAGGGACCCTAAACCCTAAACACTAAACCCTAAATCATTCTCCCTGATCCCCTACTAACCACGAGTACCTTATGGGTCGAAGCGCTTCAAACACCATATACTTTGACGTCAAGGCTGTGTGTATGAAGCCAGTTTGGGCCCCAAAGACCCAAGTAATAGGGTCCCCCAAATAATAAGGTTTTAGTGCCCAAGTTCTATAATTTCAAAGGTATTTGGGCCCTAAAACGCTATTATTTTGGTCCTTGAACCCTTATATAGTCCCCATATATCCCTTTATATCCCCCTATAATTCCCTTAAAGGGACCCCATTATTTGGGTCCTTGGACCCTTAGGGTATGTAGCATTTAGGGATTGGGACCCTGAGGCTAAACGTCAGAGCACTTAAGGTTAAGGGTTTTGGGGTTCAGGGGTTTAGGGTTTAGAGCTTCCAGGGTTTCGGGTTTACCCAAAGGGTCAATGTACACAATAATTAGGTACTTGGGTTTGGGGTACTAGTATTTCTGATGCAGCTTTGGGGCAAGTATACATATATATATATAGTTATTATAGGTACTTGGACCCTTAGGGTTAGGGGTTTAGGGGCAAATGTGCAGACTAGCATATGACACATGACTCATGTAGAAGCCCCTGTTTGAGGAACTTTGCCCGTCGCTCTTAGATCCGAACGCCTGGGCCCTCGAGCAGAAGCAGCAAATACTGAACCCGCATTGTCAAACCTCGCCTTTAGGTGACGTTGTTGGGATGTGAGGGTTTCCCCAAATTCAAGGTACCTTTTTGGGGGTCGCTATAATAAGGACTA
>CAJNIZ010044174.1:0-18383 GCA_905231905.1 Symbiodinium pilosum | reverse complement strand
TGGGGTCCCTCATTTTTGGAAACGACCATATGAGCGTTCGCTTAAACTCCTTGTATAATCCGGTATCATGGACAACTCGGGGGGGTCCTTGTGCTTTTGGGGGTTTTGTCGCAGGACAAAAGAAAGGTCTCGCTGATGAGGGGTTTCAGCCAAACACAGTTTTGTTTAAGTCTCAGATTGATGGGATCCTTTTTTGGGGGGGCGGGGTGCCAACGCTCTTGGGGCTGGTTGCGCAATTTCTACATCTCACAACATTCCTCCTCTTCGTCCCTAATACGCGAGTATTGACCGCTTCTCATATGACTTTTCGCGAGATACAATAAGGGCCGCCACATGGTGTAAGAAGTATGTAGCACCACAGTCCCCATGAGCGTGACACCATGAGGGTAGCTGACCTTTGGAGGAAGCCCACTTCAGAGAACCTGATGCAAGTTTCAGACTGCACACAGCTTATGAATATAGCAATCCACTTCAGGAGTGTAGGGTCACCAGTTTGGGGTTCGCGATTTTCGTGTTTTGTTCCCAGGTAAATATCAACCCCAACAGCTAGGCTTAAATTCAAATGCAAACTGGGGGGGGGGGGGCAGTCTATACTAGAAGCGCCCGCGTGGGACACAACTTGTGAAGACATACACGAGGGTCCATAAGGACAGCTGCTTCTACTACAAAAGCTGTAGGAACAATGGGAGTAAATTTGGGCTAAACTGTTGCCGGTTTTGTAAACTAAGGACTATGATATATTCGGATCTATCTTGGGGCTCCCTATTTTGCGATACTACCTTCTGCCAGCCACGAATTCTGGAGCTTTTTTGTGAAGTGGGCACGGAACTGAACTTCAAGATGGGAGGAAGACCGCATGAAACGCTGCCTTACGTGGCGAGCTGAGCCAGGGCCATGTGAAGAAGCGTCAGTCTATTGGAGGTGGCTACAATGAGCAGGCTTCCGTCCGACTGCGCGCCTGAGATGGAAGTAAGTGAAGGACGACAAATTGCATAACCATTAGCCGCTGACCGCTACTCATCTCACGTGCTCAGGAACCGACTGGAAAGAAGACTGATTTCTGTGCCGTCTATGGTACGCAGTCTCTCTAAAACATGCTTCACACTGGGGCACTTGGAAAGCTATGCAGCAATCACATGGTAGAAAGTCAACAGGAACATCCTCTGCAATGACTCTGCAAGAAGGGCTGGTTGAGTTGTTCGTCCGACATCCAGTTCATCAATGCCGCGTGGAAGCTCGAGCAGAGATTGAAGGTGAGCGGATGAAGGATTACTGACGGTTCGACCGAGTTCGACCAACTGTGGGCGTTGTTGCAAAGGAGGCACGTGAATCTCAAGAGAGATTCCACGACTATCTCATGAATCACCAAGCCCTGGGGTCTACGAAAGCTGCACGTACCTAATACGCTATACCCTGAAGATTCTGTTGTCAGCGCGAGTCTTTTCAAACTTTGACGGTCAAGTATGCAATATTCTTGGGCGATTCAGACGAATTCCGTCATCCTGACATGAATCCCCCCACCTCTAACAGATTGTCCCCCAATACGGACATACTGTCTCTTACGGGTTCTGTCGAATACTATGAGGGAATGAAGGGCGTTGACTTTTGTGCAGCCGAGGTCCATATATGATGGTTCATTCAAACCATTCTGATAACGGAGCATATGGATATTACAACATGGTTTCTTATGAGTTTGTGCAGGGACTCCAAATCCGGGGTCACATCATCTGCCAGGAGGGTCCTTCCATGCGCTAACATCCATACCTGGTTGAGATGGATTATTCCCAAGCTAGCAACTCTGATGCCAGGCAAGGCATGAGCTACAGTCAATATTTCCCNNCAGATACTTAATGGACATGGGTTCCTCATATAATGGATTATATTAGTGACTTAACTACACCAAAAAACCCTACGTCCACTGTTCAGAGTCCCCTAGTAAGGCTAATTTTTGACAGTAGCTCACATGTTTGCATTTCGTGTGGGAGGCCTTCACCAACGTTCACATTCTGCTCATGTATGAGCCAATCATTTGCATGTCTTCAGCCCCCCCAACTCCCTTCAGGCCGTAGTTACTCAAGACAGGAGCCACTGGAAATCGAGCAAACAAATTGAACTTAACGAGAATAATTTTGTTGTGTTGTTCCCCCTCTCCAGGTTTCATGCATGTTGTAAGGATTGTAGCCCTCGGGACAGCAATAAATGGGAATGTCCAATTTACAATACGATGCACATATTCCCAGAAAGTTGCCTGGGCCGTGCTTTCCGTAATTAAACTTTCAGGGAACTCTCAATTGTCTTTAGGACGCCCGAAAATTAAACTTTTTGCCTCCTTAATATANNAAAGTAGGGAACCCAAAAAGTTAAAGTCCGAACAACCAGGCAGAAGACAGCCAAGAACTTATAATATGGGAATCCAAGATTGTGGACTCCATTTGGATCAAGTCTGTCCCAAGAAGCAACCAAGAGAACGACTACACAACGCGGTTTAGGGTTTAAGGTGTAAGTCATGAACAAGTCCCACTTCCGAACTCTCAACCTTCATCCCCGTATCCTTTCCAGACTCCAGAACCCGCCCGGCACCAAAAGGATATAATGCTATTCTGCAAAGTCAAAGCAAGTGCAAAAGGTGAGCTTGCCGCAGAGCCCAATATACTCTACCTAAGGAATATACCTTAACAGACACCTGGGTCCTTTACATGTCGTAAGGTATGGTTAAGGGATGCTGAACTTCCCGGGTACGCTAAACCAAGAATCAATGTTAGTCAGAGCAGCTATATTGTTCCTACAATTTCTTTACCAACCTCTCGACCCTAAACTTCAAACTCATCCGTGCAATTTGCCTGGACTAGACTATTGCTATAACAGCAGGGAAAAGGAGATCTCTGGAACTGCGCCCAATGCATGCCCCGTCGATGGCACGAGACAGGAGGATTGTGGGTTTAGGGGGCCTCTTTGCCGGGAGTCTTTTTGGGAACTAACATATTTGCAACAAAATGTTCAAGACGAGTTTGGAATTTGTTTTCTGCGAAAATGTTTCTTGTGGGGTATATTAGGGGAGCCCCTCCTTCTGGAAGCCCCTCATACCGTTGGTACTAAGAACCTGCATGGTCCTAGTCTACTGCAGCACCAAAGGTCTCAAGGTACAAGGTACTTCCGGCAATGCAAGGTTCTTAGCATCAAGCGTATGATCTCTGGTGTTGTCCTCAACCGCATCTTGTGCCCAAAGCCACTGCATGTGCCAGGCGCATGGAAACGCATGGGAGAGAGTGCCGACCAATTTGAACTTGAACCCTAAGCCAACCACAAGGGGGTCTATATAGGTAGGGCTCAGGGCTTCGGTTCCCCAACTACCCTTAGCTAGCGTTTGTTCATTTGGGTACGTACCTTGTTTGTTAAGGGCTAGACCTCATATACCCTATCCCATCTTGAAAAGCACCAAAGCTTGTTCATAGAAACTCCTAGACATCAAAGTAGGTAGGTTTAAGGGTCTAGGCAGGGTCTAGTGTTGGAGTTTGGGTTTTAAGCACCGGAGCGAACAAAAATCCTCTATATGGAGGACTGGCTGGAACCCCAAAGCATGTAGAATGATGCCATTGAAATCCTAAACCCTAAAACCCCTAAACCCTAAAACATTGGCAACAAATATGGGTTTTGAGCCATCATCTTACCTCTGGGGTCCAGCTTGCATAAAATATATACCGGAATGAACCCCAGCATTGTTTTGACACTTGTTTGACCCCTTTACACGTAGGTTCCCTAACTCTCTAATGTTAGGGTTTACAGGGTTTAGGGGTTTAGGGTTTAGAGATTGGGGTTTAGGGGTAACTCCCTAGCCAAAGTTTGCGGGGTATAGGCCCCCGGGCCTTCAAGTCTCAAATTCATACCACTTTGGGCCTTAAAAGCCGCGAGCCGCCAGGAAGTCAGTCTTTCCAAAGATGGGATCCCTAAGGGTCCAAGGACCCAAAGAACTGGGGTCCCTTTAAAGGAATTATAGGGGGATATAAAGGGATATATGGGGAGTATATAAGGGTCCACGGACCCAAATAACAGGGTTTTAGGGCCTAAGTACCATTCATACTATAGTATTCGGGCCCTAAAGCCCTAGTATTTGGGTCCTCAGACCCTTAGGGAATCCTTTGCGAGGGTTCTCAAAACCCCCCTGTCTAGGCCTGAACTTGTAGAAGGTACAGCCTAGGTTCAATTTTACCCTAAACCCAAAACCCTAAAACCCTAAACCCTAAACCCGAAACCCTAAAACCCCCTGAACCTTCAACCGAAAACCACACAGCCGGGGCGATGCCTCTCTCCCGCCAAGGTCCTACTCCTACTCTTTCCTACTCCTGTATTCCCTAAGTTCCAAGGACCCAAATAACAGGGTTTCAGAGCCCAAATACCATTAATATCATTATAGTAGTTGGGCCCTAAACCCGATTATTTGGGTCCGTGGACCCGTAGGGATTGTTTTGTGGGGCCAACTTGCGCAGCACCATCCAATTCCGACTTGCCGAGCAGACTTGGTCATAAATGACTCCGAGTCCGCAACCAAGTTCTTTTTAAAGGTGAAGCCTACCTGAAGTATGAGATCTTGGGCACCTAGATGACCCGAAACTGCTTTCAACCGGAGCTTGCAAAGACCGGGTAGAGGTCAGTGAAACGCGCATGAATCTTTCTAAAAGAGCATGGGCCCTTGAACTTTGGCTGGAAGCTCGCACTGGGTGTGGTAAGTCACGTCTCACAGGCTGAGCTTGAGCCGTCAATACCCTTGCTTTGAGAATGCCCTCCTGCTCTCCTGGAAACATATATGACTATAGTCTAAACTCCTTAGAGGGGGCTTCATATAGGGGATTATATGGGGGACTATATTCTAGGGGGGATTACGAGGGGACACTGGGAGTTTAGACTGTAGCTCGTATTTCGGACATTTCTTCCACAAAGTCATCTCAAGGCCCCTTAATACATGCCAGAGGATGCTGAGGGGTTCCAAGAACCTAAGCCTTTAGGGTTCAGGGATTATACAGGAGTATATAGGGTTTAGGATTTACGGTTCAAGGTTTGGGGCTTAGGTTTTAGGACTCAGGCTTTAGGATTTATAGTTTAAAACATCTGAGAACATCGCAATTAACACAGAGCGCTGCGCAACCCCACTCCAATCACGTCTAAAGATCCACCCCATCCATGCGCCCACATATGTGGGTTTAATAGCTTAATCAGGACTTCTAGACAGGTTTCACTGGTAGAAAACTTTGATTCCTTCACTATAGCACTTAGCATAGCGGGCGAGGAGTCCAGGGCCCTCTCTTCCTCGCCATTCCCCGGAAGCCCAGGTACCTGATGGTAGGTTCCTTCTTTGTAGCTGAAACTCTTTTGACTACGGAGCAGGAGCCCGTCATCATTAGGTTCTGCACAGGTAACAGAACCGCATACACCTGCAGGTTCAAGGCTTGTACGTTCTCGGGAAATTACTCCAGAAATGGAATATCAAATGACAAATAGGCGGAAATGAAACTTGGTTTGTTTACATTATGAGGGTTATATAGCGGACGGAAAGGCCTTCATATCATTTCTGGTCTATTCTTGGTACCTTTTTTCCCCTCCTCATAATTACCAACCGCAGTCCAGGACAATAAGGCGCCTACGTTGCAAATCTCTCCTGTCGGGTTTAGGGTTTAGGGTTTAGGGAAACATGCATAGAAACCCAGTTTCCATTTCATAATGCATATTCTTTCCATACGACTGATTCTCCACTATTGGTAGTTTCTTGAACCCCCCAACAGTGAAATTTCATACCTGCACGTCACCCTCTACACCCCTACCCAGACCCCCTAAAGGATCCAAAAAATGGAGCTCCCTAATAATCCCCTAGTTTCGCCAATGTAGTAATGGGTTCATATTGGGGGGGTTCCATTTTTGCGATAATAACCCCTAAACCCTATATACCCCCATATAGACCCCTATAAACCCCTTTAAAGGGTTCCATCTTTTGGATCCTTTAGGGGGTCTGGGTATGTGGGCCTCTACACTAAACCCTAAACCCTAAACCCTACACCCTAAACCCTGAACCCTAAACCCTACACCCTACACCCTAACCCTAAACCCTAAACCCTAAACCGCCCTCTACATTGCTGGGCTCCCAGGGATGAGGCTGAAAACCGCCCCTGACAACTCAGGCATCTTCGCACCAGCGATTCTCCTGTGACTTGCGAGACCCGGAGGGTTCAAGTACCCAAATAATTAGGTCCCTTTAAAGGGGAGATATAGGGGTATATAGGGATATATAGGGATACATAGGGATATATAGGGATGTATAAGGTTTAAGGGTCTAAGTACCAAACAATTAGGTACTTTGGGTTTGGGGTAGTAGTCATTTTAGTACAGGCTTTGGGTAAGTATATGATGATTGGGTACTTGGACCCTTAGGGAGATCCTTAAGGGGGATGTTGTCGAGGATCTAGGGTTTGAAATTCGGGGGGAAGTGCCTCGGGCCTAGGGAGCGTTAGGGAGTACTGGGACAACTGGGGGTTCTTGCTGGACGTGTGTAAGGGGTTATTGCTGCCTGGTCCCATTTTCAATAGGCATCACCTACAACCAGGGATGCGCAATTTACTGGGTTGCTGTTAAGGAACTTAATCTAAGTTACTATATTGGAGAAACCATATTATTAATTGCTCTATATATATATATGCCCATTATGGTAACTGACATCAAGTTTGTTAACAGCTACCCTTTTTGGGCCACTGGGCTTCTAGCGCAATGTGAGGAAAACTTCGTGTCCTGTTAGTTGGAGGCTGCAGAGCCGCGCGTAAGCAGAACTGTACTGTAGACCATACTAGGGTTTAGGGTTTGGCAGAAGCGGCTTGCATCAGCCACATGTAGTCCCCCTGAAGTAGATAGAATATGGCTTTGGGTATATCATAATAAGATCCCCATATACCCCATATTCTATCTACTTAAGGGGGACTATAGACCCAAGACATTTCTCAGTTACTCGGGCGTGGTGCAAGGGATTCAAATTTGGCTGTCCCATTCTACGGATAAAAAAACATGCCGTCCCTTGCTTGAGGCCGCTTGTCATGCGCATCTTTGGGTCGGGCCTGCTTGCTTCCGCAGTTCAAGATACATGGGTGGTTGTCAAAATTATGGTCCCTTTTTGGGTCCCTATTATAATACGGCACCTAATATTTAGGGTACCCAAAAAGGGACCATAATTTTTGACAATCACCCACATACAGCTCAGCGGCGCGAAAGATACTTGGAAACTTGGGATGCCATGAAATCAATTCATGTTGCTTGGATTCGTATATTCGTGCCGGACTAATAAATCTCGTGCGTAGCGCAGAGATCATGGAGAAAAGGGCTGGCCCCTGTCGGTTACGCGAGTTTTAGGGGGTATCCCCGGATTGTTGGCCCCTATCGTTTACGCCTAAAAGCCAGCCTAAACATGTTGCCTCTTCCCTGGGTTTAGTACGGCACTCACATGTAGGAGCAATGACAATCCTTTACCTCAATATTAAAGGGCTTGTCCCTTATCGATGTATAAACATATTTAATACTGTGGGGGGGGGGATTATCGTATGACCCGAACATTCCGGGTGATGGGAGGGGGGGGGGTATATAATACGGTCCTATTGAAGTCTAGTTGAGATCGGGTAAAAGTCAATTAAATCGAATGAAAAGCCAAGTAAATCGAAACAAAATCGGAATAAAACCAATGAAAATCAAAGTCAGAGCCATTGAAGTCTGATGAACATCTAAATACCACCACTTAAAAAATAAAATAAAACCAAGTCAGTAGCTCAATCAAATCAAACCCGTTACAACATATCTAATACCTAGTCAGTTCAATCAAAGTTTCCTCGATTAAAAAACAGTTTCCGATTCCAACCAACTGTCCAACCAATTGAAATCACAACCCAATTTATAGATTGATTCAAAACGGTTTGAATTCGCGATGAGCCCAATTCAAATCGCATATAGACTCTGTATACATTCCTTTACAAAAGAAATATCAAAAAAAAAACTAAACAACCCAGAGAAAATCAAGGAGATCTCTAATCCTTAAGAGTCGTGCTAGGGACCCCCCTAACTCAGAGGATCCGAGGCGCAATTAATTTCTGTCTTGGGCCTTTTGAAAGTGGCCTTGGAGGGCAGATTTCAGAGTTTGGAATTCTGGGGAACCCGAATTTTATACTAGGAGAATTTAATATTATGGAGGGAAGGATTCATATGAATCGCACTTAGCTCACTGCAAAGCTTACTTCCAACTCGGGATTCCATTGATATTCATCGTAGTAGAACCCGCAGCGGCGATCCTACGCATCGCATCTGTTTGGCAATCGTAACAATACACGCAGGCAGGTGCAAGCAATGCAAGGCATGGTATGTCATAAGAAAGCCTACCGCAGGACATAATCTATAGTCCCCTTTATAAGTAGATACCATATGGCTTTGGGTATATCATAATAAGATGCCCACATACCCCATATTCTATCTACTTAAGGGGACTACATCCAAGAACTCCCACACCCTTCATCAACTGAGCAACTCAACTCTCCACATCTGCAAGAATCAAGAGCAACAAGCTGTAATCCCTACAAAGCTCTGATGTCTCGCGCACCTACACCTAAGACCCTCAACAACCCTAGAACCCTGAACCCTAAACCCTAAACCTTGAGCCCTACCCCGTGAGTCCCTTGACACCCTGTATAGAAGCTTCCATTTTCTGTTCCGTTAGACCCATATGACACCTATATATACCCTAGATAACCCTATATGCTAGTAGTTTCCCAAAATAAGAGAACCCCAATATAGACCCCAAAATACTATGATCCTTAACATGGGGACCCCTAAAAGGCACCCTAATTTTTCGAAACCTCTATATGAGCCACTGTCTAAACTCCTAGCATCCCTCTCAATAACCATTACAGTAGTACCCTATATAATCCCCTTTATAACCCCCTTTAAGGAGTTTAGACTATAGCTCACCATAAGGGTCCAAGTACTTAATAATCATATACTTACCCAAAACCTATACTAGAATTACTATTACCCAGAACCCGAGTACCTAATTATTGGGTACATGGACCCTTTGGCCCATATATACCCTCTATAACACTAGCCCTAAACCCTAAACCCTAAACCCCAATCCCTAAACCCTAACACCTAAACCCCATGGCTCATTTATACCCTAGAAAACCCTAGAAAACCTTTTCCGCCCCACGGATGCACCTCGCGGACTTGTGCCTCCTCCTCAGGAGTGAAGTCATTCACAATGTTGAACCTGAGAGTGTGGCCCTAGGGGGGGTTTACAGTTTAGGGTTTCAGGGTTTGGGGTTTCAGATTTTGGGGTTTAGGGTTTCAGGGTTTGGGGTTTAGGGTTTCAGGGTTTAGGGATCCAAGTCCCTAGGCCCCTTTAAGGGTATATAGGGATATTTCCTTAATAACGGAGAATCAGAATGGAAAAGAACATGCAACATGAAATGGAAACTGGGGTTATAAAGGGGATATATAAGGATTCAAGTTCACAAAAAATACCTACATTGGGCCCTGAAGTCTGTAAATATTACCTAGATTGGGCGATTTGGATCCTTAGGGTGGGCTCTGGGGTTTTGGTTGCAGGGTTTTGGGTCTGTTCTGGCTTGTATGCATGTTAATGCACTTGAGGTGTCTTGGGGAAGAAGCAGGTGCTCCGTAGGCATTTGATCCCTCACGACATGTTTTGGAAGCATAAAGGACTTGGGCTGCTTTAAACTTCCGATCCTCAATCCACCCCAGCGTAGGATCTTGGCTTCAAGGTGTAGGCTTCCTAATTTCATGTGCGCGGGCTTTGTAGTGAAGGAGGACGCGGGACGTTCTCCTCTCTCGCAAGCCAGACTTGTGACATGTTGCGGGGACATCAGACCCTGCTATCAGGGTCCAAGCTTACAACTCCATCTGAATTCCAAAGTTGAGAACCCTCACACCAGAGGGCCCACAAGGTGGGACAAAGGAAGGTGGGGTATAGGAAATAAGCCGCAATATAGTAGAGTATATACTAGGGATCCTTTAACCCCCCTACCTTCATCCCACCTTTTGAGCCGCCTGATCACACTAACACCTGTGTTGAGAGACAGGTTCATGTTCTCCGTACCGACGCTGCAACAAGAATGTTGCATGACCCAAAATACCTTACACCTTTCACAATCTGGTGCTCAAGCCAATAAAGTGTTTAAGGTCATGAACTGAAATTTGCATCAACCGCGCCGCAGAAAGAATCAAGAACTTAACATCCCAAGCTGCTTGATTTGCTACGAGCCGGAACAATCATAGAACAAATGTTGGTGACCGAACGCTCCTGAAGAACCATATCTTGACCATCAAAAGTTTGGATCCTAAGGACATTATGCGCATCTTGCTCTGCAAGCATCTGTGGCCGGTGGGTCCAAGCCCCCACTCGATGTCCAGTTTGAAGCTCTGTCTCTATCTACAAAACCGATTGCAATGCACAAGGGCATTCAGCTATGGAGCTGTTTCGACTTAGCAATAACTTAAACCCCGGAGGCCCATATCCCGGCATAAAGGAGCATACCTTGAATCATACTTGGGATCCTACCAGTTTCATCAAAGGTCTCCTAAACCCTGAACCATCAGTTGTGAAATAGGAGATATTGGGGTTTTCAGGAATCGTAGCTCGCAAAGCTTTCCCATCATAAAGGGTCCATGTAATGGTCCATGTGAGTAGCATTACTTTGGTGGTTGAGCCTATTAAGATCATGAAATATTCCCTACATAAAATACTATACGTAAAAAAAAGTACATAATCTTAGTCTTACTCTATATTGGGTACCATCGTATCCCCAAATCAAATACTACTCATATAGCCATATGTCATATGCTTAGGCTCCAAAGGGGTAGAAACATTTTAGGGTTCTATACGATACAGCCATATGGACCATTTGGGCATCATCTCAGCTGGTCGCTGCTTCCTGATCTCCTCTGTATTCTTGCCCTTGATCATGGAGGCGACCTGTAGAAGCTGTTTAGGGTTAAGGCTATAGGGGTTTAAGGAGGCTTTGGGGTTTAAGGATTTTAGGGTTTGCCCTGTAAAGTTCGCGGAACAACACTGTTACAATTACAATTATTATGCGTTTTTGTTCTCCGTCCTCCCTACTTGTTTGTTTCCCTAAATACGGGAGCCCAATATAGACTCCGATACACTATAATACTACAATTCTTCTGATAGGGACCTGAAGAAGGTAACCCCCATTTTTGGGAAACTCTCATTCAATGACAATAAACCCCTGTATAACCCCAGTTTCCATTTCATGTTCCGTGTTCTTTTCCGCTTGATTCTCCATTGTTGGGGCTAGAGCAACTAATCGTGAAGGGCCGACTTGATCTTGGAAAAAAACCTCAGCCCCTAAACCCCTAAAGCCTATACCCTAAACCCCAACCCTACGGGTCCATGTACCTAATAATCATATACTTGCCCAAAGCCTATACTATGACTACTATTACCCAGAACCCAAGTACCTATTGGGTACATGGACCCTTTGGGTAAACCAATCAACCCTAAACCCTAAACCCTAAACCCTGAACCCTAACCCCTAAACCCTAAACCCTAAACCCTAGACCAATACTCAGGCCCCGGCCTTGGCGCAGGTGAGGTCCAGGAGGCTCTTGATATCCAGGTAGTTCGCGGCCAGGATCAGCTCGAAGAGAACCTGTCCCAGCTGCCCTAGACCGCATAAACCCTGAACCCTGAACCCTAAACCCAAGGAGTCCTAAGTACCCATATAAGGAATACTTACCCAAACCATAAGGAAAGCTCCCACTACAGAAACCGTACTTTGTACTGTGTCGGTACTTTGGACCCTTCGGCCAAATCATATGACGGATCCAAGAAGGCCAGAACAAAACTGTAGGGAAGATCCAATTGTGAAGCCAGAGGCCTATTCCGAATTGGCTGCTTCTGTCTACGCAACAGAAGCCCGTGGCCACCACTCGCATTGATTCCATTCACAATGAGCAGACGTCTGTGTCTAATCGGCCTTTATGCTGGTTTGATACAGCGGTCTACATGCTTTGTTGACAAACAACCTTCCAAAGACAATCTCTGGTCAAGACCTCAAGCACTCACACGTCTTGTTTCTGTATATCTGCTCCGAGACAGAAATGTGGTTTAACAATAATCGGGGATGTCTTTTGGGGGGTCATTATAATATGGTCTTAATTGTTTTGAGGTCTATATAGGCGGCTATGTAACCCTAGATACAGTAGCTTCCATTTTATGTTCCATTGTCTTTTCCATTTGATTCTCCATTGTAGGGGCCCCTCATTTTGGCAAACCCTAAACCCTAAACCTAAACCTACCAAATCAGGGCAGTCCTCCTGCTCAATGTTGACATACCTGCAGCACAGACCAGCCAATCTCGGCACTGGACTTCCCAAAAAGGTGAACTTTATACCAGCCCTGAGGGTCCACGTACCCCATAATTAGGTACTTGGGATTGGGTACTAGATATTGTAGTACAGGTTCTGGGTAAGTATACGATTATGAGATACTTGGACCTTTAGGGCAGGAGCCTCCTTGTACCCTTGAAATAGGAGTATATGGTCCCTAACAAGGGTGTATAGAGGGTAGATGGAGGGTACAGGTAAACATTCAAATAAAGCATAACCGTTATGATGGGCAGGCCCCAAAAAGAGACGCCTGATTGTTGGAACCCCCACATCTGTAAGTCAACCGGAGGAAAACGCGTCTGTTTACACAGGGGACCACTGCAGGACATTGGAATCAAGGGGTACACAAGATCTCAATACGAGGAAACTGGAGAAGTAGTGTGCGTAACTTGTACCAAGCCATAGAAAATGTCAACAAAGAAGAATGACAAAGAACTTCCACGACTGCCTCTTGCACCACAAAGTCCCCA
The DNA here is from genome assembly GCA_905231905.1 of Symbiodinium pilosum. NCBI lineage: Eukaryota > Dinophyceae > Suessiales > Symbiodiniaceae > Symbiodinium > Symbiodinium pilosum. The sequence goes on along the minus strand of CAJNIZ010044174.1, from coordinate 5,475 downwards.
TCTTAACGTTGACTCTATTCTTGCATGCGCTTGTTATCCTCTGCCAGATATCCAACTGCGTGCTGCCGATTTGAGCATACGCGGAATGATGTGCCAAACGTGCTGGCGCACTCGTTGTCCCACTCCGACACACCGCACTCCACAAGATTGGTACCTGGGTTTTGGCAGTCCAAGAACATTTTGGCAAGTAATTATGGCTGTAGCTACCTTGTCCACTGACATTCTTGAACAGGGCTCGACCGGATAACTTGCGGTGGTAGCTAGCGAGCAGCAAGTCAAGACTGGTACATTCGACCAACCGAAGTGCGGTGCGTACCAGGCCTGGCGACTTTGTGTAGGATAAAGGCAAGCTCAGAAGCATACTAACTACCCCTAAGGGTCCAAGGACCCAAATAATAGGGTTTTAGGGCCCAAATACCACGAAGAATATAGTATTTGGGCCCTAAAACCCTATTATGTGGGTCCTTGGACCCTTATATAGTCCCCATATATCCCTATATGTCCCCCTATGACCCCTTTACAGGGACCCTCTTATTTGGGTCCTTGGACTCTTAGGGTACCTCTGCAGCGACACTGGACTGGACTGGACCGGAACTGCGTGTGGATGCGGACTGCGAAGGCCTAAGGCTGTTGACATAGCAGGGCCTCATTACTTACTTGCCTCTACAAAGGGGTTCAGGGTTTAGGGTTTAGGGTTCACCCAAAGGGTCCAAGTACCCAATAATTAGGTTCTTCGGTTTTGGGTAATAATACTTACAGTACACGTTTTGGGTAAGTGTATGACCATGAGCCAAAGTCCCTCTACATAACACCCCCTTTGAGGAGTTTAGACCCTAAACCCTACAGCCTATACCACCCGCTTCAGGTAGTTTAGACTATAGCTCACATGAGAGTGTCCGAGAAGTTGAGTTTGCAAAAGCGAGACGAAGCGAGGAAGCAACAGTGAGTGAGAACGACCATAGTCCTGGGCATCTAAGTCTAATACCAGGAGCCTCCTTGTACCCCTTAAATAGGGGTATATGGGTAGATGGAGGGTCTAGGTAAATAGTGCCTACATCGGGCCCTAAAATCTTTAAATGGTACCTACTTTGGACAATTTGAATCCCCAGTTCAAGGGGGACCCTGAGAGCAAACAAGTTACAGTTAGGGTAGGAGACAGGCTGAACCAGTCAGTGGAAGAGTGAGTGGGCAAGTGCCTAAGGGTGTGCGTGAGACCGTGCAAGGATCCAGTGTCAAGGTGATTGTGACTTGACACCTTCTGGGTTCTTGTTGAAATACTATTTGAGATGATCATCTTTTCTATATTGGGAAATTGGGCCCGGGCATTCATAAAAATGTACAATCTTGTTCTGCAAAAATCCAGCCTTTGTCAACGCGTGGCGATAAAGCCCAGAACGTGCCATCAAGGCCACATGAGCCTAACATGACCAGCTATTCTAGATTGCTTTTGAGGAACTGAAATTCAGCTACCATAGTGGGCATATACAGTAAATAATGAGGTTTCCCCAATAAAGTAACTCAAACTAAGTTCCTTAACAGCAACTCAGACATTCATGAATTGTGACAGGCCAAGTCGGACCCAGCGCAAAGGCCCTTGCCAGACCATCTAGGCTTCCCTGGCGCTTCCAGTCGAAACATAAGAGTAGTACTAATACTTTAAGGGTCCAAGTACCTAATAGTCATATACTTACACAAAACTTATATCAAAATCACTAATACCCAGAAACCAAGTACCTAATTATTGGGTACATGGACCCTTTGGGATAGCTACATGGCGCTCCAAAGTTGATATGAGCCATTCTCTAAACTCCTAGGATCCCCCTTAATAATCCCTATAGTAGTCCCCTATATAATCCCCTATATGCCTCTCTTCAAGGAGTTTAGACTATGGCTCATATGTAGTACCTGCGTGGGCCTATTTGCAGTCCCTGCGTTTTCAGTAGTATCACAACCTGTTGATAAACCTATAGTACCGACAAATCTTCCGTTCGGAGGTCTTCCGAAGACCTATACAGCCTAAACCCTTATTGGGGCTCACGCTCTTCAAAGGCTTCTGGATCTCCTCTGGCGGATTCTCCTTGTGGTACCTGTGTGTTCCAGGAACTCTTAGTTCCTTTATTGGGGTTAGAGGGCCCCGAATAGTGGGTAGGTAAGCCTGAATAGACGGTTGTTGGAGGGTCTAGGTTTGCTGATTCATTCCTGAAGGTAGAGCTATCTTCCACTCACTATCTTGGGAAAGTCCGGCGTATGCGCTGCGATTGCTGCCAAAGAACAGCCAGCAGCCGTTGACTGTTGAGCGTTCACATGACGCAGCCGTCGAATGTACCGTGTAGGTTTTGGGATGGAAGGTTTCTCATGTTCATCCCGGAAAGCCCATGATCACTCAACGAGGGAATATACATTAGCCCGCCAAGCTAGAAGCATTTTGGGTCTCCCTAATTACAGGATATTAGGCTCGCTGCGAGACTTTGCAGCACCAGAGTCTGCCCACATCCGAACACACTCCTGGGGCGTCGCTGCTCTGAGAACGCAAGAAGATAGGATGACCAGACTGGCTTCCTGATTGTTAGCAGAAAATCCGGAGAAATGGAAAGTCAGAGCTACTCAAAATTCACTCGCCCTTCCATACCAAGCACAAGTAAGACTGGGACGATGCTTTTCGGGTGGGCCAGTCTGGAGTTTTGATACTCTACAGCTTGGTGTGGCTGGGCATTGTTGATCTTACCACCAACCTTGCGTTGGAGACGTTGCGTTGGAGACGAATCCCCAAAGCCTGACTTCACGCCTTGCTTGCCGCCTCAGCCCCAGTTAGGTAAGCATTTGACCAGAAAGCCCAACATCCCTCAATTAGGGAATAGGTAATATACCGTAAAACATATTAGAGGTGCCAGTATCATTTAGGGTATACTCCTTAATTCAGGGATGTTGGGCTCTCTGGATGAGGACATTATTACAGCTATCCTTTTGCCAGGCCGCTGCGGTCTGGTTACGACTTCTACACATATATGAGCTGCAGTGAATATTTCATGTACTTACCAGGAGCCTCCATGTACCCTTTAAATAGGGGTATGTGGTCCTTGAAACGGGTATCTGGAGGGTAGATGGAGGGTCTAGGTATGGACATGTGCTACTATAACGGAATGTACTAGAGACTATACTGAACATAGATACCTAAGACGCTCTCCCCTTACGTACATCAGTACATCCTCACGGGTCGCTCAGCAACCATAATCTTGGCAGTAGCTCAAATGAGCCCTAATCTAAACTCCTAGTATCCCCCTAAAAAACCCTATGGTAGTCCCCTAAATTATTCAAATTATTCCCAGTGACTCCCTCTAAGAAGTTTACACAGTACCTCATATGCAGTACATGTGAATGACACCTCTAGCCTTCCTCCACCGTTGCTAAACCCTGAACCTCCAAACCCCTAAACCCTAAACCCCTAAACCGCCAAACCCTAAATCCCGAAACCCCTAAAGCCTTATAATCCCTAAAAGCTGCCCCCTAAACCCTTCACCTCTAGAACCCCAAACCCTAAAACTGTGTGCATGTGAGTCCGACGCCTGCAGTAGTCGATCACCTGGCAGAAAGTTGGATAGCTGCGGCTATTACATTTTTAGGGTTTAGGGGTTTAGAGGTTTAGGGTCTAGATGTCTGAGCAAACCTCCCAAAGGGTCCAAGTAGGGGTATAGTACATACCTGGGCCCAAAAGTGGGTATATGGAACCCCTTTGAACCCGAAGTATATACCAGATACCCGCATGGACCCTGTGGGTCTTGACTTTCCAAGGCACTGCGGACTACACATTCCGAGAAGGTTGGAAGCTGGACCTAAAAGCATCCAGCATCAGTGTGGATACTGCACTGTCATTTCTGGATCATAGAAGGATGCGCCACGCCTTTCAGCTCCAACATGAACGTCTTTTACTCAACAGATGACTGGTGGATTGAATCTCCCTCGACCAATGAGCCCAGATTCGCGTCCGTGCAATGGCCCAAGCCAGAACCCACCAAGCAGCCTTTTTCCCCAAAATACTAGGCATGCTTGCTCGCGCCTACAGTGTAGGGAGTGACGCGTACTTGAGGCCTAGAAGGTAGCATGGACTAGTTCTCAGAAGCAAGGGCAATGAGTTACACCGTAGCCAAGGTAAGGTGACCTTGAAACCTAGAAACAAAGATTCCAAGCCTTGGATGACATTCTGCTTGTTAGGGAGCCCCAGAATGAGAGACGCATAGGGACCATACTAGCACTCATTAGAGCTTATTTGAGGGCTTATGTTCGGGTGGCTATGTGGGAGACCCCAACTGGGATTGGGTCCCAAGGACCGCTTTGTCAGGATGGTGCATACCCAGGAAACTCAATATCCCTGACTTAGGCAATACACCTTGGTTTAGGGTTTAGGAGGGATCCTGAAGGTAGTATACCTTGGTTTATGGTTTAGGGATCCTTGAGGTATATGCCTTGGTTTAGGCTTTAGGGTATAGGGATCCTAGTAGCATTTAGGGTAGGCTCCTTCGTTAACGGTTACTGGGCTCCCTGGGTAAAAGCCTGAGGCCCTGTGACCCTACGGCTTGAAACCGGAGGTAACTCGGATAAGCTGAGCCTTTAGTTTGATCGGGTTGCTGCAGGAAGCTAAATGAAGTTACAATAGTATGTGTATATAGTATGGTCAATTCTAGGGCTTCTTTTTTGTGGTAACTGAATTTTAGTTCTGAACAGCAGCCCAGTTGATCCAAGCCTCATGGAGTATCTGAGTAGCAATCAAGAATTTTTTGCATAATTTGGAAGGTGCTTCGAGAGCGCAAGATCTTTTCATTATTAGGACTATTATTATAATCGAAGATTGTGCCGTAAACGGCCTGCATTGATGGTAGGACCCTATTGTGATACTGCACATTTCCTCATTGAGGGACATTCAATTTCTTGCGCGTACTTTGTAGCTCTTTGGCTGGGGCCAACCGCTGGATTAGATGTGCTGATGACTGGCCACTTTGCACATGCGAGCTCGAACGCCAAGGAAACCACTAATTCCAGGCACCATCGGGGTTCCAAGGAGCAAGACATCGGCTAAGCCTACTGAATACTAGCTAAATAAATGGTCCCGAAAAATCTGTGTCCCGCAATGTAGCTCTTCCCCTAAGGGTCCAAGTACCTAATAATCATACACTTATCCAAAACCTATACTATAATTACTATTGGCCAAAACCCAAGTACCAAATTGTTGGATACGTCGACCCGCTGGGTTCTATAGTGCCTCCCAGCCGTACAAAACCTCAGCAGTGAGAGAACCCGAAATCCCCAAACCTTGCTATTTGGGGTTTATAGAATTTAGGGCTATTTTAGTGGCGGATTGTTTTTACACTAGTGTGGCTCACATGTTTGTTTTCATAGGTGTGGCTCATCTATTTTTTGAGGCATCTTTGTGTCTGTTGACAACTTGACACGCAAAAAAGATGTGAGAGCCCAAAAACGATG
>CAJNIZ010044173.1:29424-48644 GCA_905231905.1 Symbiodinium pilosum | reverse complement strand
CTTAACAGCAACCCAGTTTCGGGTCCAGGGTTTTGAGTTTAGCGAAGCCATAGGTAAGGCATCAGCATTCCAACTACCAAGTGGAATGAGTTGTGTTTGTGGAATTCACAGTGTCCCTTGCCACATCACTCGTGATAGCCCACCAAGAAAGCCCCCAGTGTAAACCCTATAGCAGAACTCTTTCACTGGGAAGGCCCTTTGTAGAGTAGCACGGCTCAAGTGGCTTCAAAATGTTCTGGTCTCGCAAAATCCAATCAACCCTTGTTTCAATATGGTACTTTCCGTAAATAGCGGGACCCCCATGTAGACCCTAATATGCTATAATCCTTATTCTGGGGAGCCTCAAAAAGGGAACCCCTAAAAAAAGGGACCCCCTAATTTTGCGAAAGCCCCATCTCTTCCCGGCTTGCATGTCACATCGCAGCACACCCCGAAGCCTCAACACACAAACTTCCCAGTCTCAAGCCCCACGGAACTTGAACAGTCCCAGAGGGTCCAAGTACCCAATAACTAGGTACTTGGGTTTGGGGTAAAAGGAATTATAGTACAGGTTTCGGGTAGGTATATGATTATTTGGTACTTGGACTCTTAGGGCTTAGGGAGTGATATCTACCCTAAACCCTAACCTCGTTTAGGGTTTAGGGGGCCCCCTCCCCAGTATCAAACCCCCGCCACCCCCCTGACATTAAAGACTGCCAATATCCAGGACCCTCCTTGTACCCTCAACTGGGGATATACGTTCCCTAATAGTGAGTACGTAGGCCCTAATAGAGGGTAGGAGGAGGGTCTAGGATATTATAATCTACCATAATTGGGAGTATGTACTGTTAGGGGGGCTTTAATATTAGGAGGAGTGGATTGCCATGCCCTTTTTGTTAGAGTTTAGGGTTCAGGGTTTAGGTTCCCCAGTAGTACCTTTTCCCCCTTTTTATTCTGGAGTCTCCTTGCTAAAGCTGAACATCAGGCAAAGGCTACCCTTATCATTGGGGGGGTTACTGGGGAACCTAGCCAAACTGACGGCCGACTTGATAAGAACCAGTCTTCCCTTCAAGCTTATGCTCCAAAACGAATGGGCCCCTCAGTTATGACGTGACTTATAAGTAATTCAACCCTAAACCCTAAACCCTAGGTTAGGAATAAGTAAGATTTGGGATTTAGGGTTTACTGTTTAATCACCCATTCTTATCCTTCAGGCCCAAGCCCTAAACACCGTCGATCCTAGACCCGTAGCTGCAAAGTCAGCCTAAGACTTGGCAAATGTCATCTCCAGGAAAACGTCCACTCGAAATGGGACTTCTCAAATGAGTAGTATTTTATTTGGGGATACTATGGTACCCCATACACAGTAAGATTATATCCTCCTTTTGGGGTATACTACTTTATATAAGGAATATAATCTTACTAGGTTCCACCACCGAAAAAACGCTACTCAAATGCCGCGAAAGGATTTTGGGGCAAGATTCCTTTGCTTAAGGCCTGAAACTGCGAGCTCCAAGCCTGCAAACCTACCGGCAGACCCCAAATGAGCCATAGTCTAAACTCCTTAAGGGTGGTTATATAGGGGGTTATGTAGGGGGACTACTATAGGGGATATTAATGGGGATACTAGGAGTTTAGACTGTAGCTCAAATCAACATGGACGTAGTGTTGCACCACCTTATGTACCATGTGCAGGCCTTGGACTTACAGTTTTCTGAGGCAAGTAGCCCAAGATGTTTGTGAGTCAAGATATATGGCAACGTGCAGGTGAGGTTACAACACTATAGCTAGAATCGAGCTTAGGCAACATACAACCACACCTCTTGCCAACGTAGAAGCCTGAATAAAGGCCTCTATTGACCCGCTGAGGACCCACACTAGGAGGACCCCCCAACCTGTCCTAGTGGTAAAATAGGAATATGAGAGGGCCCTAATATAATCCCTATTATCCCTTATAGTCACTATTACCCTAAACTCTAAACCCTGTTACTGGGTGGGGGGTCCACATCCCAAAACCTGAATCCTAAACCCCTGGAACCTCTGCAGCATCCCTGGAGCTTCAAGTATCTGAAGTTGGTTTAGGGTTTAGGGTTCAGGGTTTAGGGTTCAGGGTATTAAGTCTTCAACCCAAAACTCAAATGTTCTAAACGCGAAGCCATCAACCCAAAATTCCAAAATCCTACAACTTCAACCCAAGGCCTGACATGGTCTCTGAGCCAAAGTCTAAACTTTGATCCTCCTTCTGAAGCCCTATAGTAGGAACCCCACATAGTCCCCTACATATCCCTCTAAGCAGTTGAGACTATAGTTCCTGAACCCTAAACCCTAAACCCTGAACCCTAATCTCATCTGAGGCGAACAGTATCGGCCTAGCTTCGACGTTGTGCCCTAAGAGCAGTGAGGTTTCGGAGGCCATGCCTTGCTTTTCAGTCTGATCCTGCAAGGGTTTAGGGGTTTCGGGTTTGGGGGTGCAGGGTTTAAGGTTTAGGGGTTAGGGGCTTCCAAAAATTAGGGTACCCTTTTTGAGGGGTCCGATATTGAGGTCCCCCTATTTTGGGAAACTACCAATCTTCTCCAAAAAAATCAAAACACCGAGGCAATGATTCTATACTATGTTAAGAACCCCAAAGTATGTGATTATTGTATACGGGATTTCTAGGGATTGGGGCGTAGAGGTTTAGCGCTAAGAGGTTTCAGCGGTTACGCCTGGAGGTCTAAACCCTAAACCCGAAATCCTAAATCCTAAACCCTAAACCCTAAATCCTAAACCCTACGTAAACCCTAAACCCAGGGCCTAAAGGTTAAGGCTCTTGTGTTTAGGAATTAGCGGCTTCGGATGACGGTTTGGAATGGGTTTAGGGTTGAGGGTTTAGGGTGTATAGTGTATAGGGTTTAGGGGCTTAGGGGTTTAGGGATTTAGGGGTTTAGGGGTTTAGGGTGTATAGGATGTAAAGGGGACCAAAGGGATAGATAAGGATGTGTAGGGTTTCAGGTTTCACTTCGGCCTAGTTTACAGCTTGATAGTAGGATCCTAGAACTGAAAGTGTTTTGGGTTTAAGTTGGAGCGAGGTAGGGGCGAGAGTGTTAGTGTCTTGGGGTTTAGGGTTTAGGGTTTTAGGGTTTTAGGGTTTTTGGGTTCAGGGGTTAGGGTTTAGGGTCGTGGGGTTTAGTTGTCTACGGTCCTGCGCTCAGACCTTTGTGGACGAGTTTCGTGACTAGGGTTGTCGGAACCCTTAACTATGAACCCTAAACCATCTTCAGGATTTTCATTGGATTTCCAGTTTTGGCTGCAGGGCCTGGACGTGAAGTTTAGGGTGTAGGGTTTGCCGTCAAAAGTTTTAGGGTTAAGGATTTAGATGTCAGTGTTGAGGGGTTCAAAGAATGATGCTTAGGGCTTGGGATTTCCTAAGTATTGGGCCTAGTGTTTGCGATTTCAAAGTTTAGGTTTAGGGATGGTTTGAAACTCACCGTCTTTTTGGCCTGGAGCTTCAAATTCCTAAGCCCTAAACCCTAGCCTCAGGGTTTTGGGCTTCAAAGTTTAGGCCTTGGGGCGTTGGATTTCAAGTTTAAGGTTTAATTTAGGGCGTAGGTATGAATCTTGGGGTCTAGGTTTGGAGTCTAGAGTATTGGGTTTAGGGCTTTTTGTAAACCCTTCGGCCTGAACCCTAAAGCCTAAGGGTTCAAATCCTAAGAATTCATAAAAAGGGCCTGGAGTTTGTTCGGGTGTAGGGTTTTGGGGCTTGGGGTTCCAGGTTATGATGTGGGGTGCACGTCTGACGGAGAGGCTTTGCACCTGGCATCCACAGGGCGTCTGTGCAAGAGCAGCGGTGCGGGAACAAGCTGCTACCTGTCCAGGGTTTAGGGTTTAGGGAGTTCAGAAAGCCTGTTGCAAAAAGGGTACAGAGTTTAAAGTTCAGGGTTTAGGGCCGTTGAGGGGTCTAGGGGGTTTAGGGTTCAGGGTTGAGGGTTTGGCGTTCCAGGTCCTGAGATAGAATTGTGTTTGGCACTGGAGAATATCCAGAACCTCTTCAGGGAAGACAAGGGGGGCGGTGTGCAAAGATAATACTAACGAGCGGTGGGGACGGCTGACCATTTGTATATAGAAAAACAAAATGTAAGATAATCTAAATACATACACATATATATATCTACATATGGTCAAAGCACACTCCAGCCTGCCATTGCAGAGAGGAATATGTTCGGCAACCTACTAGGCTGCTGAGCTCAGGCCCGCTTGTTCCCCGCCCGGACAACCGCAAGGTGTGCGTGAGGAGGAGGAAAAGCCATGTCCGTTTATGGGGCGCTGGGGTTAAGGGTTTAGGGAACTGGTCCTCACCACCGGTTAGTAGGGAACGAAGGAGTGGAATATAACACTTGGGATGATATAGAGACTACGGTCGGGAGCCATTCCTCCATCGGTTATACGCTACTAGACAGGTTTCCTTGCGATTGCAGTTGCAGGTTGTTTTCTTGTGCCGTCGGTTTTTGCATAGGCTGTACGTAGAGGTTTCCCTAAACCTTAACCCCAAACCCTAAACCCTGATGCAATCGTGCTTTAGCAGCCTGTTTACATGCTAACCTGCCTTGCAGCATGTTTACTCAGCCAGCTCAAGCCCTACCTAGACCTCCATTCCCTACCCCCTTATCCTTTGGGATGCCTGACTTTATGTCTAATATCTTCTATGCACAAAATTAGGTACACAAAAAGTAGGGTAGGGTATAGATAGAGGTCTAGTAGGGATGCCAGGGTGGGTAAAGCTCACCACTTGCGGAATGCTGTGGCCGTTCACCCTATAACCCTAAACCCCTAAAACCCCCCAACCCTAGGCTAGGTTTGCCCCGCTTGGTACTTGCTAGGGCATCTGGGATTCCATGCCCATAGTGTTCCAAAGCCCGGTTCCCCCTATTAGAACGAACAGAAACATGGGGTCCCCAAGGAGAGGTTGAGCGTTCAACAAAGCAGGAAGGCGGCGTTAGGCATCGAGGAAAGGCCGAATCAGAAAATCCTATCAGCAGAGGGCTGTTTGGTTTAGGGTTATTTGTTTAGGGTTTAGGGTTCCCCACCCACCCCCTTACTTTGTGATGCGCGCGATATACATTCGTGCAACCTGCTGCTCCTTGCCTTCCCAAACAAGACGGGCAGGTAGCATACAGCTGGCGCACCATCAAGCTGCAAGCACAGCGAATCGTTTGGGCCAAGCTTTTACCATGGTCAGCATGCTGCGGAACAGAAGTCTTGTCGACCCTTGAGAATATCGTAGCGACTAGGTTTGGCAATCCATGCTTCATGTCCAAGAGCAGTTCACATCCGGCATAGTCCACGGCAAACATTGACGCCCTGTCCATAGCCCGAAACTGAAACTTGCCAAGCTTCTTCGCGATTGGGTGAATGGTCTTCACCTACACTAAGCGATGGCCAACATTCGCGGAGATGCAGGTCTGGTGTGGGCCGCGTGGCTGCATGGGTTTCCTGAGTCCTTGAAAGCGTAATTCCTTGTTGGTCGCCGAGTCTTCAGCAGGCTTGCAAACCCTAAGGGTCCAATTACCTAATAATCATATACCTACCCAAAATCTGTACTATAATTAGCTTTACCCCAAACCCAAGTACCTGATTATTGGGTACTTGGACCCTTTGGCAAACAGATCCGTCTGAGGCCAAGGGGGGTAGGTGGGTTTGAGCGGTAGGATCTGTACCGTACATGGATATTTTGGCTGTCAGGCCAGGGCATATATATCAGTTCTGCGTTTTACCTGTGGGCTAATACGGATCCCCATGTGTCATTAACCCTGAACCCTAGATGGTAGTTTCCATATACTGTCCCTCTATATAACCCCTAAAATGCTCCCCTGTATAACCCCTATATATCCCCAAGTCCTAAAGCCTACATACCCCCCTTTAAGTAGGGTTTTTTTATGTATCCATGGGCCACTGGGGTTTGGAGCTCCAACCTCCTGTCTAGGGTTTTAGGGTTTTAGGGTTTGGGGTTTTAGGGTTTAGGATTTAAGGTAGACCTTAGGTGGACCCCCCACCCTGCAACACTGGTATAGTAGGACTCTAAGAGGACCCTAACCTAATTACCATTATCCCCAATGGTCATTATTACTGGGTTGGGGGTCCACGTAAGGTAGACCACTTGCAGAAGCGTTGCCCATCCCGCTGTTCATCTGCTAGCCAATTTCCTTTGCTAAATACGAGGCCAAGGATTAAAACCCACTCCAACAACACCCGTTGAACCCCCTAACCTTAAACCCTAAACCCTAAGCATAAGGCGAGGGCGTGCGAGTTGGCCATCCAGCAGAAGCTTGATGAAGCCGTGGCCATGTGCACAGAGGTGGAGGAGAAGAGCCAGAGACTAGGCTCTGGGGATTAGGGTTCAGGGTTTAGGGAAGCTTTTACTGGCCACCCACAGCCCCCAGAAATCGGACCCCATTCTAGTCCTACGATTAGAATTTATAGGGTCCTAAATTTTCGGGGGAAGGTTACCAAACTCCTCTTAGTAGGTTAGACTCCTCTTAGTAGGTTAGGACTCAACAGCTTAGCTGGGTCAAAGATGAGTAGGGTTTAGGGTATACCAAAATCCAACAAGGAACGTAATCCGTAAAGATGTAATTTCCAATTTATAGCCTCAACCCTAAACAATAAACACTTAAGCTGGGTTGCCGCAAAGGAACTTTAATTAAGTTACTGTAAAAGCGACCAAAAAAACACATTGTCTACCACGTGTCCATAATATGGTAAGTTAAGTTAAGTCCCTTAACACCAGACCGGTAAATGATATATGTAGAATCAGGTCTAGGGTTGTGGCAAATGGTCTTTTGATTCATACCCGGGTTTAAGGGTTGGGTTTAGGGTTTAGGGTTTAGGGTGTGTAGGGTTTAGGGTTCAGGGTTCGCTAGACTTGCAGGTTGGTGGCTTACTTGGATCTTCTGACTTTGTAAGCCTACCTGCCAGCCCTAACAACCCTTACTTGGAGGGTCAGGGGGACTTAGCAAGTAGGTTAATAAGGAGGATAGCTAGGGTTACTATACGGGTTATAGGGGTCATCAACCTACTTACTAAGTCCCCCTGACCCTCAAAGTATCCCTAACAACCCCCCTATTATATGCCTTATAACCCAAGATACTATGTAGACTTTCTAATTTCTAAGTCAAGGGATCGTCCTAGTAGGGCTTAGGGTTGCGGGTTTAGGGTTTGGGGCAGTTTAGACACCGGCAGGTTGGGGGCTTCACAGTTATTATGCTTCCCCCCAACAATATGCCCCCTCCAAGCTAACAGGGCCTAATACTTAATCAGACCTCATTTTGTGGCGGCACATGTACCCAGGGTGCCCAAGAGGAAGGACCTGAAGTACCTTAGTTCCTATAAGTCATTGTATGATCCCATCACTGTATGGTCCCATTTCCATTTCATTTTCCATTTAATTCGCTAGTATCCGCTGGCAGCATCATGATAAAGGATCATGTTCCCCCGGCAAGAACATGATGATATCAGCCGACCTGACCCTGGATGGTGGTTTGTACAGACAATTGTCCCAGAAACACCTCATGCTTGGCAGGGTTCCAAATTCTTTAACCATAGGTCGTGTTCGGCTACAGACTGTTGAGCCTTATGAACGCATCAGGCGCTTTTATGCATGCAACTTAAAACCTAAAACAGATCATTCCCCTGAGCTATATCTCCAGGGCGTAAGGCCTGACATATTCCCCATTTACCCCTATCTGAGCTAAAGCCAAAACCCTAAAATCCGAAAACCTTAAATTCCAAAATCCACAAACATATTCAACAACAGACTGAACCCTAAGCTGGGGAAAGCCTTAAAAATCCACAAAAAATATGAAACAACAAGCTGGGTCAGGCATTACCGTCACTCAAGCTGCCGCCGTGAACTCCAAAGCAGTGCTGGGACTTTGCCGAAGCGAAGCCGGACAGGCACTGGCGCGGAAGCTCCAAAAAAGGGGGCCGAGATAGGTTTTGGGGGTTGCGGGGGGGATGTGTGTATATATAAAATACATATATATATATATATACAATATACATATAGATATATATAATATACATATTGTATATAATATTTATGTATGTATACACATGTACATATATATATATATGTGTGTGTACATATATATATATATTTCTAAATATAGTCATATGTATGTCCCTAAACCATAAATATGTAGATTATATATAGTGAATGGGTCCCAAAAGGGGCCTTAAGTAGCGCCATGTCGGATGTTTGGGGTTCAGGCGACCTGCCCTCCCCCAAACTAACGCGAAATCCACATGCGATTAGCCTCAAACCCTAAATCTTAGGTTCAGGCTTTAGGGTTTACACTCTTGTAGTTGCCTAGCCCTAAAGAAGGAACCTCCGCACCCCCCCTGCGAGCACTAGATTTTGGAGGATATTTATAGAGATGTGCTGGGGGGCTTGGGGGAAGGGATTACAGTCCCCCTTAGGATAGAAAGTGGCTTTGGGCATATTATACTGAGATCCCCATATACCCCAGATTCGATCTACTTCAGGGGACCCTAAACTCCAAACCTAAACCCCATATTCTATCTACGTAAGGAAGACTATAAGCTAGGAAAACCTGCCACAGGCTTTTGTGGATGAGCACAGGCCTAATTTTTGAGGTTCTTACCGGTAAGAGTTTTACGGTTTGGGGTTAAGGGTTTAGGGATTTGGGGACTAGGTTGGCTGATTTTCATGGAAGGGGGTTCAGGGTTTAGGGTTTAGAGTGTAGATAGGTTTAGCTCCTAAATCGGTCTGTTGAGGGCTCAGCAGGAATCGAATGTAAACAAGGAATGAAGTCCTGGATGCTCAGGTTTACTTCCCATAGGTGTAGGGCTGGAGGTCTATATGGCGACATGCAAGGTAATACACTTGGCTTGACATTGTTGGATATTTGCACCACTCAGCAACAGTTGGATAATCTTTGTAGTATGAAGACATGAGCCCTTCAGATTAACCCTGTTATTACAGACTTTTACTGGGCGGGGGCAGTACCCAAGTGTAAAAGGACTCTAGCGCGGCCCCAAACAGTAAATCCCAAGAATAGAGTAGGAAATTGTAGGAATATGAGGACCTTAGTAGGTATTTTCCGGTCATGTTCCCACGATATTCTTGGGGTTCCCTGTTTAGAGTCTCCATTCGAGTCCAGTTATACACCGTGCTCATGAATCCGGCAAGCAGGCGAGCAAGCAAGCTCCAGATCCCATGAAACATTGAATGGAAGCTTCTCAAACTCTGGGTCCTTGTAGTGAGGATCCTAGTACGCTGAGGGGCTTACAAGGGCAGACCCCAATTTCAATGCACTCTCAGTCCCGGCCACGAGCCCGCCCCGTTCTCGAGGCTTTCCTCGAATCTCTCCGCGGATTAGGCGCGATGTGTCTGTAGTAGTTTAGGCGGGGCCTGTGTGGGAGGTGAGCGTTAATGACTTGAATTCGGAGTGCCGGCGTTGGTTGTAGCAGTAGCAGTGGCTGCGGCAGCAGCCGTTATGGTCGCAGTCGTAGTGGTAGTCGTAGACGCTGTAGTAGGGTTACGGTAGTGGTGGTAGTGGTAATGGTATTGGTAGTAGTCGTGGTAGAGAGAAGGTAGCAGCAGCAGCAGCAGCAGCAGCAGCAGGAGCAGGAGCAGGAGGAGGAGGAGGAGGAGGAGTAGTAGTAGTAGTAGGAGGAGGAGGAGTTGGAGTTGGAGTAGGAGTAGGAGGAGGAGGAGCAGAAACAGCAGCAATAGCAGTAAGACTCTGACGAATGTGCATTGCGGACAGCGCCTTCCTAATAAGGGTCTTGGCTCAGTCACCAAAGGGATTATACGGAGATTAATACCGGGACAATAGGGGGATGTTTAGGTTTTAGGGCTTTATCCCTTGCATGCGTCTCTCATCATGCCTGCAGCGACCTTACAGGAACAGGGGTTGTGTCATAACCCCGCGCATACTAGCCCTAGTTACCATTGACACGCGGCCAGCTGCAGGGCACGCATTTTGCCTGAAGAAGCGATACGAGTTAAAAATCTGATTTCGAGAAAAAATGATGACGGTTCTGCATGCAACCCCAACTGGATTTGTTCTGCTACCGTCTGTCGCTGCATTTACACACCAGTCAGGATTGCAGGAGCAATTACCCTGCAACGTCTAACCTTCATGATTCCCTAGCCAGCCCCTCTCACCACACTGCTGCAAAAGGATTCCACATGCATTTGCCTTAGTTCTTAACTCAGGGAAAACCTTGGGGTAGGATAGGGGATGATGTAAACCCGTATTGCATCCCTACATTACCTTAATACACATGTTCAACCAGTTTGTTACCGACCCTCAACCCTGCACCCTAAACCTGAATCCCTGAACCCGAAACGCTGAACCCTACCTAGAGCCCCCAAGTACCCTCTGTAGACCCTAAGTATCCCCAAATAGAAGCTACATTGACCCTATTTTAGGGTACTTGGGGGGTCTAGGTAATCCCAGAACCCTAACCCCTGAACCCTAAACCCTAAACCCTGCACGCTAACCGCTAAAGGCGCCACCTGGGGTGAGGCAGCCCTACTTCTGGCTGATGCGCTACTCGACTTTCTGAGCACTAAATCCCGTAGCTACAGGGTTTAGGGCTTAGGGCTTTGGGGTTTAGGGCTTTGGGTTTAGGGTTTGGGGCTTTGGGTTTAGGGTTTGGGGCTTTGGGGTTTAGGGCTTTACGGCTTTGGGTTTTAGGGTCCTTTGCTGTAAAGCTGACAATCCGCCACTGGAAGTCCCAAATCCAATGCTACCAGTCCGACATCCTGCGATATAAGCCCTGCGTCACACACCGCAAACCCTACATCCTACACTACAAGTTGCAGATCCCATGCTCCATGCCCCACATGCTTGTGTTGGGGGGGGGGCACGTGCACTTATCATTACAAATAGGGTCCGAAGGCAAGCTTCTTGTTGCACACACTGGTAAGGTAGCATGACCATCGAAGCCCTCCAGCAACCAGAGGGTCCGGTTCAAATTCACCCAAACCATTCTGAACCCGGCGTGAACATCCAACCCTGACCCCTTCTACTAACCACAAACTTTGCGCGCACCTCTAAGACCTTAAGACTCGAAGACATGTGGTTGTTGTTCATTTGCAACAGGGACTCCTCAATCCCTTTATACTGCAGCAAACTACCTTTCGGGTCCTTGAGGACCCCTGTCTTCAAAAAAAATACTTATAGAACAAGCAAGTCCTTGCGACTCTAAGAAAGGGATTTCGGCAACCTCCACCCCCAAAATCAGGATCCCATTGCTATCACATGTTGGTTAGAGGGTCCTAATTTTGGGGGTTGGGGTTGCCAAAACCTTAAACCCTGAACCCTAAACCCTAAAGCCTAAAGCCTAAACTGTAAACGCTACTCCCTAAACCGTAAACCCTAAACCCTAAAGCCTAAACCCTAAACCCTACTCCCTAAAGCCTAGACCCTAAACCCTAAACCCTAAACCCTTATAAGACTCAGGAGCAGCAACAACCTGCCAGACCCCGGTGACTCGAGCTGGGCCCAGGCTGTAAAAACGGCCAAGGCGAGGTGCGGCTAATGTGGGGAGTAGGGTTTAGGGTTTAGGGTTTAGGGGTTTGGGGGTTTAGGGTTTAGGGTTTAGGGTTTCATCTTACCAGTTTCTTTGTGGCTTAGGGCTCTGAGGTTTGGGTTGAGGGTTTAGGGAGTATTGGAGTTAGGGACTATATTCCGTTTTTCCCTATTAAGAACCAGTAAGTAGTGCCCTCCCCCGAATAATTCTTTGGCTTTGGCTACCCAACTAAAAGGCTTTCTTTTCCGAGGCTTAGGGATCCAAACCCAAGGGTACACACCCCAAATGTACAAAGGACAGCTCACTGGAAATTAAATCCATACAATAGATCATAGTCTACCACAATGGGAATATGGAATTCAAGACTTAAATCTTAAATCCCTCTAATACGTTATAGTCTACCATGATGGGAATTTTGAACTGAGGTGCGGGGTTCAATGTAAGGGCGGCTTGCCTGGAGGCTTAAGGGACTCAGAAAGCTCTTTTATGATTGAGTTATACATTTACTTCCAAACCGTGTAACTGGCCTTGCGTGCGCAATTCACCCCGACTGTAAGCAGGGTCATTGAAGTAGTTACTGAGTCCTATCAACCTCCAAGCGTGAATTATGGCCTGGGTTTTGCGAATTAAGGTCACCCAGGGAAGCCGCTAACCCCCAACATTAAGGCAATGAAGGAAAAGGATTTTGGGCTAGGCTTTCGGGTATAGCCCCTGAATTAAGGAATAATAGACCTTCATAGATTCTGGTATCATCTAGGGTATGTTCCTTACGCTCAACCCTAAACCCTGAATTCAGGAGTATTTGGCTCTCTTGAAGTCCCCTTAAGGCGCTTTTCTTCTCCTTTGGGCCATGGAAGCATCCGTGACTGCCCTGAAAGCCTTCCTAAGGAGCCTTAAATCCGTAAATTGAGGAATACTGGGTTGGGGTTTCTCTAGGGTGTAGGGTTTTGGGGTTGAGGGTTTTGGGGTTTAAGGCTTAGGGTTTGGGGTTTGCTGGGCCTACCATTTCTGCATTGTCCCAGCATGCCGGGGGCCATAATGCTACAACCCTAGATGGTTTAGGGTTTGCAGATTAGGGTTTTGACCCCAAGTCCGTTAGGGGCCTCGATGGATACCAATCTTATGGTCCTTCAGTCCTTCTACACTTGCGGTATAGGATGATTCAACTAGTCCTGCAATTTAAGATAACTCAAGTATTTACCTTTTTACCTACATCCCCAGCCCGCCAATCCTACAGTTCGAAACGCCCACACCTTGCACCCTTTATCCTAAACATGTTTGCCTCCAACCGTAGCCCAGTTTGTAGCAACTCTGCTTGACTGGCCGAAAAACCAGGTTGTTGTCAAGGATTGTGAATTAGGTTCCTATGACGTGTAAAACCATATTATTTACTATAGGCCCATATTATGGTGACTTGGTTTAAGTTCCCTAAACCCCATAAACCCTAAGTCTTAGACCCTACACCCTAGACCCCAACAGAAACCAAGAAGAGGCTGCTCTGGCGTCACCACCTCCAGATCTGGCTAGGGCGAAATCCCTGGCGCAGCGAGTTCTGACTGCAAATGAGCCACTGTCTAACCTCCTTAAAAAGGGGGCTATATAGGTTTTGGGGTTTAGGGTATAGGGTCTAAACTCCGTAAAGGGGGTTCTATAAGGGAGTGTATAGGGGATTACTAGAAAGGCTATTAAGGGGGATACTTGGAGTTTAGATTATAGCTCATACGGTGAAGGGATTAGGGATCAGGGTTTAGGGGTGAGGCTTTTGGGATTAGGGACTGGCGGATTGAGAATTTGCGGAGGAAGGTTTAGGGTTTAGGTCCCTAAACGCTAAAAAAGGTCTAGGGACAAGGGGTTTAGGTATTAGGGTTGCAAGCATTGCTGCTAAAGCAGCTGCCAGTCCACATCATTCGGGTAACAGGTGTAGGGTTTAGGGTTAGGTGAACTAGGCATCTGGTTTCTGGCATTGGGGTTTTGGTTGTTAAAGTTGGATGTACTTTTGGTTCAACTGACTCAATGGTTTCCTAGATGCTCGGCTTTGGCGCCCTAACATATGAACTCCAAACCATAGAGTGGCCCTATAGCATTTCGATATTGGACCTTTATCGTGAGATATTGGATCTATTATATCGAACACACGAATTGTTCTTTTCGATGCCCGGCCCGGCATCTTATCAGCAATGAGCCGTTGTTTAAAAAATGCGGGAGGGCTAGATTTAGATTTTTTGCTTTTCTCTACATGTCCATCGCATCCATGGTCGTTCATGGTGGCCCTCTAAACAACATGACCTGATCAGCTAGAGAATCTGCGCAAGCCTGCGCCTCAAAGTTGCAGTATGTGGTTTGCTCAAAAAAAATCTCATTAGGGCGGGTTTAGGGGCTTTAGAGGAGCCTAAACCCTAAACTCTTAACCCTTTAGGCTTTTGGGCTTCAAAGGAGTTAAGGTCTTGTTCAGGCGAATCCAACAAGTCGTGGGCAGTTTCCTCCATGGTTTCCTCCGTATAAGCTTTATATAGCTCTGATATACCTTCCTTTCTGCACACATGCGACTTGTATAAAAGCCTTCTCCTCGTCCATATTAATATGTAGTTGTTTCCCCCTCAAAATAAGCACTAGAGCGTATACACCAACCCGTTCTTAAGGGTATTTCTCGTAGGACCCTAACATTAGGAGGGGTATTTCATAAGCAGAGCTGGAAGGGGTTGGGAGGATTGGGAAAGGTTCAGTCTTCAGGATTTCAGGATTGGGATTGTGGATTTTGTTCCTGAAGCTCGTCTATATAGATTCCATTGTAAAAGCCATTCAAGCGCAATCCAAATCTATAAAATCAAGGAGATCTCTTATGATAGAGTGGCATGCTAGGGACCCCTTACTTCAGAGGATCCGAGACCTAATTATAGTCCCCCTCAAGTAGATAGAATATGAATATATGTGTATGTGGATCTCAAAGCCATATTCGTTTTACTTAGAGGGGAATATAACTCTAGGCTTGGCTCTTTGTACAGTGCTCTTTGGAACAGATTTCAAAGGGTTTAGGGTCTAGGGGGTCATGGGGTTAAGGGGTTAAGGCTTCAGGGTTTAGGAGGCCACAGAACTAGTAATTCGTGTCGGGCCTGGTGATTCGTGTCTTGCAGTTTGGCGCCCTTGGGGTGTTGGAAGAAAACGAGATACCTACCAAGATTGCTCTCCTAGATGCCTTGTATGAACCTGGTATAGGTTACCCCGAATAGACCTCAAAATCATAAAGGTGAGTGTTTAGACCCCCACACTCCATAATCCCTTCTAAACCCCCTATAGACACCTAGTTCTCATCTTGTGTTCTATTTTGGATTCTCAATGATTGGGGTAAGAGGCCCCTCAAGTACTTCAACAAGCTTCGCGCTCGATAACATTTGCAATCGCGTCTTCGCTTTCGAGCACGTGGTATCCACTTGAGATTTTTGGTTTTGAGGTGTTGTGGCTTGATGACTAGAACTGCATGCCCTGCACAAGTCCAGAAACTTGTTGTGGTAGTTTCCCAAAATAAGGGGACCCCAATATAGACCCCAATATACTATAATCCTTATTATGGGGACCCCCAGGAAGGTACCCCCAATAATGGGAAACCCTAAACCCTATAAACCCCTATATAATCCCAATTTCCATTTCATTTTCCATTTTCTTTTCCATTTGATTCTCCATTATTGTGGGTAATATATCTTATTATGGGGACCCCCTAAAAAGGGTACCCCCAATAATGGGAAACCCTAAAACCCTAAACCCTAAACCCTAAACCCTAAACCTTGTAAAGCGTCTCCTGGTTTGGACTCAGCATTTTAGAGCTTTCCCGGTGCCACAATATTGGAGAAGCACATGGAAACAAATGAGCTACAGTCTAAACTCCTTAAAAGGGGGGGTTATATAGGGGATCATATAGGGGCCTACTTTAGGGGTTATTAAGGGGGATACTAGGAGTTTAGACAATTGCTCAAATGAGAACTAGGGGTTTAGAGAGATATACAGAGATTAAGGATTGAGGACTTATTTGCTGGTTGCTAGTAGGTAGTGAAGGTATGGACAAGAAGAAGGAAAGTGTAAGATCATGGGGGAGGAGGGTTATAGCAGGGATCCATTCCTCAATTCCTTAGCAATGCCTTAGGAAAAAGAAGCCTGAGTAACTATATGATGGCCCCAGATTTCTCGAATAGCTGTGGTAAGTGTATAGTATAGGGTACCTCAAATAGACCTCAGGAGGATCTTGGTAGTTTCTTAGGCCCCTACGGGTTGGACCTCGGAAGCCAAAACGCACAGCCAAGGATTGGGCCTCGCGTGGACTGCGTCCGCTGGCTGAATTAACTGGGAGTCTCTTAGATTTGTACCCAGAAAGCCCAATATCCTTTAGAGAGGGAATCTGCCCCAAATACTATCCGGATCCCTAATATGATTCAAGGTGTATTCCCTAACCAAGAGATATTGGGCTTTCTGGGTACTTCATACTTGCAGGAATGTCTTAAGGACTGTACATGTGTTTGCCAGTTGACGTGGGGCCCCAATGTTGAAAAGGACAAGTCTGGGCCGTTGGATGGAATTGGAGGTTTGCGCTCTATTTCGCTTCATGATGTGCCTCCAGGACGTTGCAGCCGCGCAGGGCAACATCAAGGACAAGTGCCTGGGACATGAACCTCAGCACTTTTTTTTTTGAGCGGTTTAGGGTCTATGTATGGTTTAGGGTAGTGTTTGAAGTCTCGTTTGGGAACTTTTTTTTGCATGGTTTAGTTAAGGGATTTCAGGTTTCGTGCGAAAGTCCCTTGCCCAGCGCTTCACCTCCGAATGCACATTAACTTGACAATGGCCGGTACTACCATCGCATATGGAGGTCTCTTTGGTGGTCTAGAATAGTCCCGAGCATCTTCCACATTAGGAACCAACTTCCATTAATCAATCATCTGGAAATGTTGTTATAACCCCTTATATATACACCGGCTCCATGCCATTTGCCATTTTCTTTTTTCATGTCATTCTCCGTTCTTGGGGTAATATCCCTAAACCCTACGTAAACCCCTTTGTATTCCCATATTGACTGTACTTCATAAAGACATGTGACAATTAATCCTCTCAACCCTGAACCGGCTCCTACCGGTCGACATTAAAATCGTGCATGACCCGAAGTACCTTATGCCTTGGAAATTCCCGGATTTCCTCAACTTGCAACCCTGAACCCCTCAATCCTAAGGAATTCTGGCTCTAAACCCTAAACCCGGAACACTAAACCTATGAGTATACAGGTACGGCAGCACCGGAGGCTGCGGCCACTAGCACACCTTCCCCATCGAAGGCTCTCGCTCTCAAGGACTCCAAAGGGAGGGTTTGGGGTGTTTGTGGGTTAAGGGGGTTGAGGTCTTAACCCTAAACCATAAATCCTTTTAGGGCTTCAGACTGACTGTTTGGGGCGTAGGGGAGGCGTTCTATGGCTTTCAGACCAACACGGACTACGTAGCTGGGTCAGGATGTAAGTTTCAGTTTTCTATATCTATCATGAAAACCCACATGGTTATGAAGCTACAATGTTTACCGCAATAGTAGAGCATGACTTCCCATATCAATTCGTCTAATCGAGGGGGGGAAAGGTGGAATAGGGGAGTAGATGTGTACACCCATCCCTAGTGAATCCTGGCATATAAGCTGTTTTTGGTCGTGGGTTGAGGATGTGTTTGGGCGGTGCTAGCCACAAGAATGTCAGCAAAATACTGCATAACATTGACGTTGCTCATGGCATGCTATGCCCAAAGCCCCTAGCCCAAACCATGTCTGATTCTATGAGCTTTTCCTGATGGCCAGCTGGAGTCGTCTTGGTGTAGGGTTTAGGGGCTGATATCGCGCAGTCTAGGGTTCAGGGCTTAGGGAATACCATAGGTGGAACCCCCCACCCTGCAACAGTGGCCACACAAGGATAATAAGGGTTATATTAAAACCCGGTCCTATTATATTCCTATTATGCCACTATTCCAGGGTGGGGGCTCCTCCTAGGGCTAAACCCCTAAACCCTAAACCTTAATTGTTGCCATCTGCAGCCAAAATCTCGACTTTATTATGCAACCCCCAAGGGTCCAAGTACCCATTCATTGAGTCCCATATTTTGGGGTTTCCAAAAACTAGAGGTACCTTATTGGGGGTCCCTAGTATAAGGATTATAATGGTTCGGGGTCTATATTGAGGTCTCCGTATTTTGGGAAATTGTTATAGAGCTGTAGTCTAAACTCTCCAAAGGGGGGGTTAGACGGGGGATTATGTAGGAGATTACTACAGGGGTTATGAAGGGGGATACTAGGAGTTTAGACCATAGCTCATATAAGGGATATGTGGGGATGTGTAGGGTTTAGGGTTTAAGGTCCAAGTACCCAAGAATTGTGTATGTGGGATTTGGGTAGTAGTAGTTGTGGTGCAATTTTTGGGTAAGTATGCGAGATTTGGGAACTTGGACCCTTGGGCATTTGTGTATGAAGCCATGAAACCCTAAACCCAAAACCTTAAACTCTAAACCCTGGACCCTAACCCCCAATCCCAAAACATTAAACCTTAAACTCTGAACCCGAGACTCCCGGACAACCCTATACCCCCAAATTCAAAGAGTAAACTTAAGACAGTATTAGGATCCCATATATGGTTTTGGGCGTATTCCTTAATTGGGTGGGTAACCGTTCCTAGAGGACCAAACCCCAACTCAGTAGATTTCAGTAGCATTTTAGTTAAGCATACGTTGGTACACAATGTAGTAGGGTGCGATTATATCGTCCTTTGGGGTACAAGAAGAATATACTCTTACCATACCAAGCGGCACGAAGTCTTTGGATCCAAGACAAGGGCCTACGACCTTCACAGAACTATCGTTCCAGCTTGCTACTTGGAGGGCCAGGGGGACTTAGTAAGTAGGCTAATAATCCCTATAACACATATAGTAACCCTAGTTATCCCCCCTTATTAACCTACTTACTACCTCCAAGTAACCCAATCCACCACCAGGAAGCCCTGAGCCCTATATCCTGAACCAGAGCTCCATATGCATCTTTCCACAGATAACCAGGACCTTCCTTGTACCCTTAATTGGGGATACATGGTCCCTAATAGGGGTACTTAGGCCCTAATAGAAGGTAGGAGGAGGCTCTAGGAATGTAGTCTGGATGACAGTTGAGGGTATAGGTTGGATACTGCCCCCACTCAGTAACAGTTGGATAATAATTATAATATGGTTGTATATAGCCCTTAAAAGGACCCCTAATATAGACTGTTACTGGGTGGGGGCAGTACCCAAGTATAGGGTGGAGGGCAAAGTCTGGATGGAAAGGATCTCCAAAACGCATGTTCCCAGAGGTGCCAACACGCCTTGATTAAAGGGGCCTGCCCATGATACTGGGATGCCTGTCATAATGTAGGGTATCCTCCTTATTCATGCGCCCTTTTCATGGTTTTAGGGTACCTTCCTTATATTGGGATCCTTTTCATCTACTGGGATATCCGGAAGGCCCAAAAAGAACACAACCTTGGCATTCCGGCAGCTCCGTTCAAGAGGCTGGTGCTTTCGGTTCTCAAAGACCTCAAGTGCGAGGAGGCAACGTGTTCAGACAAAAAGCGCCGGGACTGGTTGAGCAAAGTGCGCCTGCGAGCCGACGCTTTTCTGGGTTGCTGTTAAGGAACTTAAATTAAGGGATTATCCCCCTATAATGGA
>CAJNIZ010044173.1:14358-24629 GCA_905231905.1 Symbiodinium pilosum | reverse complement strand
TACTATAGGGGTAATTACGGGGGATACTAGGAGTTTAGACTGTAGCTCACATGAGAGCTCTTCAGGCGGATGCTTGGAGCAGGGAGCAGACAGGGCATATCCAACGGCATCTGGTAGTTTCCAAAAGTAAGGGGACCCCGAAATACTATACTCCTGAGTATGGGGACCCCCAAAAGGTACCCCTAATGTTAGGAAACCCTAAACCCTTAATCCCTATAACCCTAAACCCTATAGAAGTCCTAGAAACCTGCTACCCCCAAAAGGTACCCCTAATTTTGGGAAACCCAAGGATGCATGGGGGTTCAAGATTTAGCATTGGTTTAGAGTTTAGGGTTTGGGGTTTACGGTTTAGGATTTTGGGTTTAGGATTTTGGGTTTAGGGAATTGGGGTTAGGGTTTAGGATTTAGGGTTTAGGGTTTAGGGAAGTTGAGGGTTGGAATTCAGAGCCCGGATGCATTACTCTAAGCTCACAGAGGGACGGACCTCGACAGGGTCCCACGCAAGTTTTGGGGGAGGTATAGTCCCCCTTAAGTAGATAGAATTTGGGGATGTGATTATAAAATACCCAAAACCCATATTCTATCTACTTAAGGGGGACTATAGCCTTTGGCTCAGGGATCGTCCTTTGGAGACTACGGTTGCGACATTAAGGGCTCATGAATTCGAGCGAGCTAGAGCTGCCAGTTCCTTAGAAGTTCATGGGTTGTTCTTCTGAGTGAAGCTAGAAGTACAACACGCCTCGGCAAATGCTGGGTTCGACAATGTAGGGGCATTCTACGGTTAGGCACCGAAGGATATTCTTCTGTTAAGTCAAACCCTAAATCCTAAACCCTGCTAAGCTCCCCCAAGGGTTGTGCACTGAAGCCTTGGGATTGTTTGCTCATGCCGGCCACGCTCTTGCTCCGCGCGCATTGGCGCCACATCTAGGTGCTGTCTCAAGGATCTTTTAATTGTGATGGTGTATTGAGTCTGGTCCTAATACGCTATTACCAGAGAATTTTTGCCATACTCCAGGGAAAACCCTTTGCGTTGCAGTCTCTAGCCAGTAAGGGATTTTGCCGCCTCTTCTTCTAGCCGTGGCTTGTAATCGCTTCTTAAGTGCAGGGCTAAAGACAACGTGGTGCAAAGGGTGGCTTTCTGGGGCTTCAAAGACTTGTCTCATCATGTTCTTCTGGAGTTTCTGCAGGGTGTCGGAAGGTTTTCTAGGGTGTCGAGCTATGAACTTCTATGTTGGAGATTCTGGAATAGTACGCCTTGACTCCGACTATTCCACGCAAGAATCTAATATAGTACACATCAATTCACTTGAAATCTTTCTGCTGCAGGGTGAGAGCATCGAGGCCGTAAACTTGAGTTCCAATGAATACCGATTGGAAAATCTTTTGTCTCTCCCGGTACGAAGTCTTGGAGTTAGGCACTCCAGGTGAGTAGCATTTTATGTGGGGATGCTATGGTACCCATCTTAGACTAAGCTTATATCCTCCTTTTGGGGTATACTCTTTTCATATAAGGAATATAATCTTACTAGGTTTAACCACCAAAAAAACATTACTCAGGTGAAGCATCTTGGGAATTGGCACTGAAGAAATGCGAAGGAAGATGAGTGCGGGCAAGGAGATAACCACGGCCAACGTAATGTAAAAAAAGAAAAGTGGACAACGTTGTGGTTCTAGAATGCTTGTACAGCTGTAGGGTACCTCAGCAAGACGTTTTGGTATTTATTTAGGATCATCCGCAAGAACCCCTATATAAGCCCAGTTTCCAGATAATTGCCATGTTCTTGTCCATTTGATCTTCCGTTTTTGGGCTAATATCCTTAAACCCAGACTCTCATCCCTAAACCTTAAACCTAACGCTAAACCTTAAACCCTGAACCATCCTGAACCCTTAAACCTTAAACCCTTTCTGGGAATGATCTACATAGTAGTGTTCCAAACTAAGGGGACCCCAATATAGACCCCAAAAAACTGTAATCCTTGTCATGGGGACCCCCAATAGGGTACCCCGAGGTTTGGGAAACCCAAACCCTAAACTCTAATCCCTAAACCTTAAACCCTAAACTCTTAAACCCCTAAACCTTAAAGCCTTCTTGGTAATGATCTACATTACCCATCTTCTGCCCATGTTTTTGATAATATCACAGCTTTTGCCGACATTGGCGGCTGCGCGCGAAGAAGAGGACAGCGATGGGGAGGGCAACTGAAGGCGAGTCCAGGCAGTTGAAAGGTGTGCCAAAAGTGCACGTCTTCGACGGTGTAATTTTGCCGGGCACTATGTCATCGGAGTGTCGCCACGTAGTGCGTGATTTCGGTGGGTGCCGTGCAGGCGTTTTAAGTCTGTATACAGCGCAGCAGGCGGCCATGGGTTTCTAGTGGCCATGCTAAGGTGCCAATGGGAAGTGTCGGAAGGGTCCCGTTATGCAATGTAGCAGATCGTGCACTTGAACAGGCAACTGCATTCGTTGTAACTCTAGCCTTACTTAGCGAATAGAAGAACTTTAGCCTTTTTGGGCTTCCTTTTGGGGTCTCTATAATAAAGTTTAAGCTTTTTTAGCCCTGGTTATTGGGGAAGAGAGTAGACTTGGCACTGTGCGGAGTTCCATGTGGTGTAGGGTGTAGGGATTCGGGATTAGGGGGCTTAGGGGGTTCAGGGTTTAAACCCTAATCCCCTAAACTTGCCCTAAACCATAAACCCCAAACCCCTAAGCCCCTACACCCCTAAGCCCTTAACCCCTAGACCCTAAACCCCTACAGCCATAGACCATAAACCCCTTAAACCCTAAACCCTAAAGGCTTTCGGGTCCCCTACATGCACCCTAAACCTTACTGTAAAGTGGACAGCGCCAAGCTTCTGCTAGGCAGCCAATCATGCTCTGAAAATCTTCAAAGAGCTAGGCGACTGGGCATAAGTTGCTCATGAAAAAGGGTTTTGGGCTTTGGGCTTGTGAGGCTTGGCATTGTTATTGGGCGTGCTGTAGTTCGCCAGATAGAAAAATGAAAAAATCCTCCGTTTGGGTAAACAACGGCGAGTATATACTCTGGCTATGTTCAATAGCCGAAAAGCAAATCGAAGTGGCTTATGTTTGGCAAAACCAGGTGCCACTGGTAGGAGTCATTATCCATGGCTTTAGCTTGCACAACTTGACCCCTCGACCTCAGATTGGCACAAACCCCATACTTGGTTGGCCCCTGGGATATCTACATATTTCAAACTGTTGATATCACAGGGATCCCCAATGCTGGTGCTTTTCTCAGGGCTCTAGAGGCCAACCAGTCATGTACTTAAACCCCAACCTCCGGACGCAATGCCAGATAAGCCCAAAACCCTAAACCGTAGAATGCATGCACACATGACAGTTTTAGGGTTTAGGGGTTGCATGTTCACATCCTAAATCCCCCAGCCATCGTGGAACCTGCAACTCGGCCTAACCCTAAGTTCCTTAAACCTTAGGATTATGCGGGCATGTGAGTATCAACACTATCCTTTGAATCTTTGACTCGAATCGTTGCTATACAGGACGGGTTTCTTCTGACCTTCCGACCCAATTTCCGTGCCTACAGAGGAGGGAGGGAGAGAGGGAGGCATAGCGGTGAGAAGAAGAAGAGGAAAAAGAAGAGAGAGAGAGAGAGAGAGAACAAAGAAGAGAGAGAAAGGCACAGAGAGAGAGAGAGAGAGAGAGATGTATGTAAAGAACTAAGGACGCATATACTACATTCATGCATCTATTTTTACGATTTTACGGGGTTTGGGGATATGTGCAGCTAATACACATACGGCGCATATTCAGAATCTTCATTCATGCCCCCCCCCCACCCCGAGCCAAGTAGGCTAAACCTGAAGTTCTGGAGCCATTGTACACGAAGGTCAATAAGCCCCAAAATTACACCCTAAACCCGAGAACCCCAAAACCGAAACCTTCAAACCCTAAACTCTCAGTATAGCATCCCAACAGCACAGATCTTTTTGGCAAGACAAATCCCAAGTTATCACCTGGTAATGGTCATATCATCGTTCAGGGTTTAGGGTTCAGGGCTATGGTACGATCATTGTTCAAAGCTTAGGGTGTCGGGTTATGATAGTATCACGGCTTAGGTTTTGTGATTTTGGGTTGTGATATGCCATAGTCCCTCCTACGTACCATTACAGATAAGGCTACACAGCGTTTCGAAATGCATCAACCTAGCCCCTAAATCTTCAATCCTGCTATCACTCCAGTTCTCATGTCATTTTGCCTGTTCTTCTGCATCCGGTTTTCCAAGATTTCCAAGATCCCTATATAACCTATATGCCTACTTTAAGAATCAGAGACTCAAAACCAAACCATATTCCTGAAAACCCTGAGCCCTAAGCGCCAAACCCTTATCTCTGAAACCTACACCCTGATGCTTAATTCCTAAGCTCCAAACCCTTACCCTACCTTGGAGGCCTAAATCCTAAAACCTAAGCCCCAAACTATGGGCCCCAAACCTTGGCCCCACCTGTGAAACCTGAATCTGAACCCTGAGCCTGAAACCTTCGCCCTACCTCTGAAACCTAAACCCTAAACCCTAAACCCTAAACCCAACCTAAACCCGAAGCCCAAAGCTCCTAACCCATACCCTACCTCTGCACATCTCAGGTCATTACGTGGGCCAGACCGCGGCACTCCATGCCCTTGCCAAAGCCATGAACTTTGGGGTTTAGGATCTAGGGTTTAGGAGTTGATGTGTATGTAGGGTTTAGGAAGTATAGGGTTAAGGGTCTAGGGCTTAGGGCTAAGGAGTCTAGGAGGGCTAGGGATTAAAAAGTGGTTCTATTCACTTAAGGGTTTCGTGGCTTTTGGCCACATGTGTGGTGCTCCAGAAGGTATTTTTGCAAAGCTTTATGGTTGAGGGTTCAGGAGACATGGCATCCTTGTCCTATGAACAACGTTTACCCTTGCTGGGTAATACAAACCCCAACAAAATCAACGTGAAACTCCTGCAGAAGGTCTAGACCCAGACATTTGAGTCTAGGAGGGTTGGGGTTGGGGTTCAGGTGTTGTAGGGCTTTGGGTATAGGATGTAGTGTTTGGAGAGTTTCGCTTGGTTGAAATTCATATGCCCCTAGGCTTTTTCGAAATGAGGATGGTATTCAAACCTACTTGTCCCTTAGACCCAGGAGCCGAATATCCTTGGATTAAAGAATATACCCTGAGTCGTATAAGAGATCCTAGCATCACTTGGATATATTCCTCTACTACTGGGTATGGGGGTCCTTGGGGTTGCTAAAATTGCTGAGAGGGCAGAGGCTACGGTCGTAACATGCTTCCCCTAGGCCCTACGCCCAAACAAACCGCTTGAAAAATGCAATTCCTAGACCCACAGCCCCTCAACCCCAAACTCTGAGACCCTAAAACCCCGAAGCCATCTCAAAACCTGGAACGGAGAATCTGAACCTCTAACACGATTCCCAAAGCCTCCTAAACCACTAGACCCGGACTCCCCGCCGTAAAAACTGAGGGCAACTGATAGCGACCTCACCCTGGGTTTGGGGTGTAGGGTTGAATGGTGACGTCTATTTAAACAATCCCAACGTGGATTAACTTCAGTCTTTGTAGTCATTGTAAAATGGCCACCCCGGTAAACCATCCAGCCCCTGATGCTTTTATCTCTACAAAGCCCAAACCCTCAAAAGCCCTCAGACCCCACAGCCGCAAGAAGCCGAGACCCCTGAATCCCACAGATGCCCAGAGCCTTTAACTGCCTGACCATTTGAGAATGTTCATGGGGCCCCGGACAATGGCCCAGACGTCTGTAACAATGCGTTTCGTTAGCTCCCACATCCTGGACGTTCTGCTCCCCGATGCCAGCGTGGTCGGCAGCCAGTTTTGAGCACGGTTCCGTCTACAGGCTTATCCAAATCGTCCAGTGCTGCAAGGCTTGGACATCAAAGAAGATTGCCTCCGTCTTTGCCCACTTGCATGGTCTGTAGCCGCGCGTCAGCTTCTGAGATTGTTGGCTTCTGCGAGCATCACATGGCGCAAGCGCGACACAGGAGTTTCACCGCGACGTTAAGACTGTCAACATCGGTACGTTTATTGTAAGCCCTTACCCCTGCACCCTGGACCCATGGACCCTTGCCTAAACCGCCAAACCCTAAACCCTGAACCTATAGCCCCTTCATTCACCCAAACCCTGCGATGGATACTCTAAATCCTCCATGACCCCAAGTACGTTATGCCTTGGGAACTATGGTGCTGCAGTACATTAAGGTCCTGTTTATATGTTTGTTTATACAACGGCAGTAGAAGATACCCCTATATACCTAAGCCCTCACTCCTGAACCCTATAAACCCGAATTCCAAACTCCAAATCCTAAACCCTAAATCCTAAACCCTAACTCTTAAGACTAAACCCTAAGCCCTAAATCCTAAACCCTAAACACTATAAACTGTAAACCCCAAACGCTGAACCTTAAAACCTACGAAACCTATAAACCCTTAACCCTAAACCCTAAGCCCTTTCAACCCCAAACCCAAACCCTAACATCTAAATCCCTAAACCCTTTAAGCCTTAAATCCCTAAGCCCTAAATCCTAAGCCCTAAATCCTTAAACCCCTTGGCCCTAAAATCCCTAAATCCCTCAACCCTAAAATCCCTAAACCCCTAAGCCCTAAAATCCCTAAATTCCTAAACCCTTACAGCAGGCGCAGCTCGCCAAGCGCAGCACAGACGAGGCTTTGAGCCGTGCGGCAGAAGCGCTGAGGCCTGGTTTGCCTTAGGGTTAACTGGGAATGGAAAAGAAGATGTACACTACCAAGGGATTTAGGGTTTAGGTTTTAGGGGGTTTGGGGTTTAGGGTTTAGGATTTGGCTTGGGTTACCCCCCAATAGTGGAGAATCAAATGGAAAAGCAAATGACATGGAAACTGGGAGTATACAGGGGAATTGCTTAGGGAATTTCAGTGGTTTTTAGAACGTTGTAAGGGCCAAAGGCAAGTGATTCGGCTGTTCGGTGTAGCAAGTACCCTAAGGGCTTAGGCTTTAGGATTTAGGGTTTAGGATTTAGAATTTAGGGTTTTGGAAGTAGGGTTTAGGATTTAGGGTTTAGGATTGAGAGCTTAGGTTTTAGGATTTAGGTTTTAGGATTTAGGGTTGACGGCTTGGTTTAGGATTGAGGAGTTCGGGCTTAGGGCTTAGGACTTGCATAATATTCATCTGAAAAAGCGTATTGAGAGAGTGTTACCTTACTTGCTTCAATCCCCCCAAAGGTGCTACTCAATTCCTAAGCGGCACTTGGAGGTTCCTGCGTAGCAATAACACAGCTCATGAGTATTCCGATTTAGATTGAGCATATAGCTATCTAACTGATACTCCCAGGAGTGACTACCCGACCAAAGCCTCAACCTCTATAATCCCGAGCCCAAACCCCCCCCCAAGACCCCAACCCGCCTGAAACCATGGGCCTTAAGACCTCCCTAAACCCTAAACCCCTAAACCCCTAAACCCTAAACCCTTGAACGCTAACACAATGAACCTTCGCCATACCCGGCGAGGCTTTGCCGGCTGATTGGCGATCGCCTTAGCGAGGCGGGGAGTCCCAGAGTCTGGTCTGTG
Organism: Symbiodinium pilosum; assembly: GCA_905231905.1. Classification (NCBI taxonomy): domain Eukaryota; class Dinophyceae; order Suessiales; family Symbiodiniaceae; genus Symbiodinium; species Symbiodinium pilosum. The sequence continues at coordinate 17,052 of CAJNIZ010044173.1, read as the reverse complement.
AGGGCTAGGTTTCAAATGTGTTTTTAAAGGATATTTAGGGTTTGGGGTTTAGGAAAAGGATTTTGGGATTTGATTAGGGCTAAAGGGGTTAAGGGCTTAGCTTTGGGGGCTCCCAGGGTTAGGCTAAAAGCATCTAGGGTGTAGGTTTTAAGGTTATGTTTAGGTGTCCAAATACTTTCCTATGTTACTTTATTTGTAGGGTCCCTTTCGAGAGACCATATAGGAATATTCGGGGTTTAGGGGCCTGAGTAATTATCCACCAAGGGTTACATTTGCGAGGTTTAAGTTTGTGGTGAGGGGCTTAGAGTTATCCAAGCCAAAGCCTTAGATCCTGCAAAATCCAAGCCCTAAAACCTTCATAGGCGTTCAGGGTTAGGGGTTTAGCGTTTACGATCAGAGTTTAGGGACTAGGGTTTAGGGACATGGACCTGCCAAGGAGTACCCTAAAACCTCAAGCGCGCGGCTCTGAGGCTCAGCTCATCGTCACTGCCGCCTCTGCCGCTCTGGCATCGGGCGCTGCCCTGAAGGTGGGCTTACGGTTTTAGGTTCAAATGTTGCGGCCTACCTCGTTACCTAGACCCACCAAGTACCCTAACATAGGGTGTATGTAGCTTCTATTTGAGGGTACCTGGGGTCTATAGAGGGTACTGCGGGGGTCTAGGTAGGGTTTAGGGCTTAGATTTCAGGGTTTAGGGTTTAGGCTGCAGGGTTTGAAGCTAGGACTCCAAAATTTGGGGGTTAGGGCTCAGGTTTGGGATTTGGGGCTTGGGATGTAGGATTTGAGGTTTAGGGTTCAGGGTCCAGGCCGGCATCGACTGGGTTGCTGCTGAGGAGCTTACCAAACTAAGCGACCAGCATAAACAAGTAGGGTTTAGGGTGTAGAGTATCAGTTCAGACGGTTTGGGGGTATGGGTTGCCGTATGTCATTGTTACTGGGGATTGCGTGCTTTGGGGTTGGAGCGATGTACTAAGGTTCATGCAAGATTTCATTCTCCAGCCACATGAATTTGTAAAAGGATCGGAAGGGTACACTCAAATCATAGCAGCTTATAGCCTGTAGTTTTCTGCAGAGACTGGCATAGGGATGTACATGTCGTACATAAAAATTCCCTAGGCCCTGAACCCTAAACACCCAAACAGGTTGCTGTAGAGTTTTGAGTTCGCGTGCCTACCAAGAAGACAAGGACTATAGGCATGCGGCAGACGGCCAGAAGCAAGTTTATAGTCCCCCTTACTGCTGTATAGGGTTTAGGGTTTAGGGATTAGGTTTTAGGGTTTAGGGTTTAGGGATACATTGGGTGGACCCCCCACCCAGTAATAGTGACTATAAGGGATTATAGGGATTATATTAGGGTCCTCTTATATTCCTATTATGCCACAATTACAGGGTGGGGGGTCCTCCTAAGATAGAATATGTTTAGGGTTTCAGGTTATGGAGTATGTGGGGATCTCATAATGGCTTACTTGACCCAAGCCCCTGCATTCTTCACATGTGAGGCCCTTGGATTCTTGGAGAATGCTGTGTCTACGGCTCGGGTCCTCGAGGACCGTCTACTGGAGGCCACCGACTAGCATATCAGGATTAGTTCACAGTCAGGGTTGAGGGCTCAGGAATCTCTGGGCAGGTCGCACGAGAGAGCTTCAGAATAAATTGAGTTCCTTTCTAAGGTTCAGCTAGGTCCCTCAACTTCAACATGGCGTGGGTGGATTTTTGAACAGGAGACAGAATCAATCAGGTGTTTTCACGGCTCTACATTTCTGCAATGGGCATTTTTCAAATAAAGGATGGTTGTCCTGTGAACCCTCAAGATAAAAGGGTTGTAAGAATCAGGATGACATACAGGTCAGGTTGAGCTCGAGAGCGCCTGTGGTTTAAAGATGATTTTTGCATTACTAAGTGCACGGCTTCACAGTCTGGAAAAGAAGAAGTGCTTGTTTTGGAGCTAACAGGAGTCATGTCATTTTGCGTGGCCTGTTGGCGCTGAGGTCTGGTATGTGGCCTAAACTCTAAACCAAAAGGTCGGGCACCTAGTCCTAAACCCCAAACCCTGAACCCCAACCCCAAACCGTAAACTCTAAGGTCCAGTAACCCTAAACTCCATCAAACCTTAAACCGCACGCCCTAAACCCTACAGTCCTCCTCAAGTAGATAGAATATGGGGTATATGGGGATATTATTTTACTATACCCAAAGCCAGATTTCATCTACTTAGACCAAGCTGTCCCTAAATTGCTATAGTATAAGCTACAATAGACTGTATTATGGTATAGGATAATACTTATGATATCAAAATATCCTATAATATGCTATAATACCTTAACCTTAAACCCTACACCCTAAATCTTAAACCCTAACCCCCAGACCCTAAACCCTAGACCCTAAACCCCAAACCTTCATGTTAAGGAGTTATTGCTGTATGGCAATATACTAAAACATAACACAGAATGTGAGTATTTGATATTAGGGGGGGGGGGGGTCAATATCAGCCCTAAACCTTAACCCTTAGACCCCTAAAACCTAAACCCTAAACTCCAAGCCTCCACAATCATCTAAACGCCTAGTATCCTCCTTAACAAGCCCTATAACACTCCCCCTATATAATCTTCTATATAATCCCCTTCAAGGAGTTTGGATTATCTAGCTCCTTAAGGGGAAGATTGACCCAAAACCTAACAGAAGAGGTGGCTGTGGGG
>CAJNIZ010044172.1:31843-51815 GCA_905231905.1 Symbiodinium pilosum | reverse complement strand
AAGTACTTTGGGCCCTTTGGGAGAGCCCTGCAAAGCCTCCCTGAGATGACGCCAAAGCGCGCGCAAGCACAGCAAAGTGCGCGCACGGCCCTGGCAAAAGTCCCAAACCCCCCTAAATGGGGGTTTCCCAAAATTAGGGGTACCATTTTGGGGGTCCCCATAATAAGGATTATAGTATTTGGGGATCTATATTGGGGTCCCCCTATTTTGGGAAACTACCACATCTCAAATTTAACAAACCCATCCCTTGATCATGGAAGGCCGGGAATTCCCCTGTCGCTCAAAGCCCCCAGCTTCGAGCGTGCGCGATTCACCATGGAGGCCCGTTTGAGTTTTAGGATTTAAGGGTTGAAGCTAAGGGTTTAGGGTTTAGGGGTTCAGGATTGAGGGTTTAGGGCACAGGATTCAGGATTCAGGGTTGTTCAGGGTGCAGAGTTTGGCATGTAGGGTTCAGGATTTAGGGCTGAGGGTTTCCCAAAGGTCCCGCTACCTCGAGGCTCCAAGGACTACTTGGGGCTTGCTGGGGGGGAAAGGTTTGGGCTTTCGGGCTGAGAAAATAAGGCTTGGGATCCGGTTATGAGGGTCAAAAAGCCTAGGATAACCTTTGAACCGTAGGCCAGGAACCCTGAAACCCCGAACCCAAAACCTTATATGGTCACTTACATACGATATACCTAGATGAACACTTGAGGAAACATCATTCTTGTTTGTCCTTTAGGGCTTGCTTTTCAGGCTTGCTGAAATTGAATGCCAGGGTGAAAGGAGGCACATTTCAAAGGGGTGGTTTTCGGGTGTACGCCCACATGCCCAACTGGTAGGTACTTGAGATTTAGTAGTCATCTTTTTTCTCGTGTGTGGGTGGAGTTGTATCTGAAACTTGTTTGGGTGCCAGGACCTCCAGGGTTTGTGACAAAATCGTTGTTCGGGCAGAGGCGTGGCAACTGTGCTGTAGATGAAAATCTTGCCCCTTGAAAACCCTAATCTCTAAACGCTAAGGCCTAAACCCTAAGCCATAAACCCTAAACCCTTAAGACTGCCTTACAATTGATGGAAGACGTCCTGCGACATCCCAGGTACCTGAACCAGAGTTACGGTAGTTTAGGGGCTATAGGTGGTGCAAGATTTCCTCCATGAACAGAGTGGGGTCTTCAGCTGATGCAAGATGCCCTGCAACTAGCACATCTCCGTAAATGAAGTGTGTCTGAACCCGAAGCCATGAACTTTTTGGGTGTTTAGGACCTAGGATTTTAGGGTTTAGAATTTAGGACCTAGGATTTTAGGGTTAAGGGTTTAGCACCTAGGATTTTAGGGTTCGGGGCTTAAATTCTAATCCATTCTAAGCCATAAGCCCTACACCCTCAGCCCTGAACCCCAATCTACCCAGTGTAGGGCAAACAACGAGGCTGGGACGATCATTGTGGACTTCGATCGCGCAACGCTCCAAGGAGCCATCACAGCAGTCCGGGCCCCAGCCGGTACAAACAGTTTCTGGTTGCATGTTTGGGGTTTGATGTTCAGCCTTATTTGAGCTGTAGTCTTAACTCCATAACGCAGGGCTATACCGGGGATTACGTAGGGAAACGTTGCAGGGGTTATTAAGGGGGATACTAGGAGTTTAGACTATAACTCATTTATGAGGCCCATCCGTTGCCCAAGGGGTTAGGGTTTAGGGCTTAGGCAAGCTGTGCGTACTCATTGGGCCTTTGTCGTGGAGGCTTCAGGCAAAGCAGCTGTGGCCACACCTCAGAAAACGAAGCCCTAGGGCCGACATGTCACAACTTTAACCCTACCTGAACCCCAAAACCCTATACATAGAATAGAACCTTGTTTGGTTTTTTAGCCCTAAACCCTAAATCCTAAACCCTAAAGCTTAGGGCCATCCGCTAAACCTAATCAAAGGTCCAAGTAGACCCCACAGCTTGAAACCCTGAATCTCCTCCACATTACTGGGTTGCTGTCAAGGAACTTAAGCTAAGTTGCCAAATTATGGGTAGATAGGGTTTAGGGTGGAAGGTTTAACCTAACGTATCATGGGTATTAATAATCGGCTTTTCATAGAATAGAAACTGAACTCAAGTTCCTTAACCGCAACCCAAATAAGCTTACATTGGGTCGAGCTTGTGTAAGTGCAGCCTGCCCCGCGTCCACAACTCAGGACGACAACAACGATTATGTTCCGGATCGCATTGCGGCAGCCTTATTTGGGCTTCGTGACCTCAGTGCTTCAGGGTTCAGGAGCTGAAGGTCAAATTTATATCTGAAGCTTCGCGAATACCCAAGAGGATAGCCAATATAGCCCTTTGGGCCTGAAGGACATTCTTATGAATAAGGTAGGTGTTAAGGGAAGTACTTCATGATGGAGCTTTTAAGAGTTCAGCATTCGCAGTTCTAGGGCTAGGCTTTCGGGTTTAGGGTTTACCTTAGGAGCCTGACCGCAGGATTTATCCCTGTCAATGCCTACGTAGGGATGATAAGTGTTTCCCCACTACGTCAACATATTTCTTAGGGCCCCATGTTATGCCATGTCTTTGTTCCCATGCAGCTACTTTGAAGTGTAAAGTCTGCAAATGGTTCCTACCCTAAACCCCTAAATGGCGGATTTTTCAACCCAGACACCCCTGGCCTTTCGGGTCCCGAAAAGATTCACAAAGAGGAACCCCGCAATAATCCTTCCCAACCCGAAGCCACGAAGCCTAAATCCTGAACCAGAACCCTGCACCCCAAACCCTCAAGCCCAAACAACTCTGAACCCCAAACCTCTACAGTATCTATAACCCTGATATTACCCGTATGCAGCCCCCATATTACCCCTATATAAACCCTATCTTACCCCTATATAAACCCTATCTTACCCCTATATAAACCCTATCTTACCCCTATATAAACCCTATCGTACCCCTATGTAAACCCTATCTTACCCCTATGTGAACCCTACACCATGAAGAGCCGAGGACTACTCAACTCGACCGGACGGTCTGTTCGACTGCGCGCGGGCCGGGAATCCTGTAGGGGCTAGGGTTAGGTTTTGGCGGTTTAAGTTTCAGGTTCAGGGACTATAGGGTTTTGGGGTTTAGGATTTCAAGTCTGCTGTTCAGGGTTTAGAGTTTAGATTGTGGCTTGCGTTAGATTGAGGTTTAAAGGTTGGTTTAGGCTTGGGGTTTGGGGTGAAGGGCTTACGGGCTCAACGCTACCTGGACCTGAAGCGTTTCACATGTTTTTGTGGCTAGGTTTTTTCACCCTAAACCCCCTAAACCATAGCATGTTTCCATGAGACTGAGAACCTTCGAAGAGACCCTTTTATCCCCCTTGAAGTGGGACGAAGTTTAGGTTCAAGGGTTTGCGATGATGAGGCTAGGGTCCATGGTTTGGTGTTTGTGGCTCCGTTGAAGAATATGCAAATGTCTGTAGGGGCGGAAGGCTTGAGGCTAGGAGTTGGGGTTCAACTGAACCAAAACCCCGAAACGTTTCGGCAAGTCTCCAACTGCCCTCCTTCACGTAGGCCCTAACACTAAATCTTCTCGCCCGCCCTAAGCATAAATCCCCCCAACCCTAAGATTAAGCCCCTTAACCCTTAACCTTGAAGTTTCAAGCCTAACCCGTAGCCTCTTCGCCCTGACGCGCTTGGCAGGTGTTCACAGACCCGTCCATCTTGCTTCTTGGTCCATCGCCCGACACACAGCGCCTGAGCTGGATGATGGGTTGGGGATTTACCTAAACCGCAAAAAAATGTCACTAAACTTTATAAACCCTGAGCCCCAAACCACTAAACCCATAAGAACAGCCTGAAAGGCCATTATTTTACATACTTTCCACGTTCAGGTACGGCTCCAATGAAATGAATTTTGCAGTACGGCTCAGGGATGTCAGATTTAGGGCTTCTAGGGTTTGTCATGGGTTCCCGTGCGGTCATGGGTGTAGTTTTTTTTGTCCAATGTTGGAGGGTTGAGGATTTAGGGTGTAGGGTTTGGGGCTTAGGGTTTTTTGTGATGCTTGGCCAACTGGAATGAGGCGTGCGTCGGTCGTACATGGTTAGTGGTGGGTTGTGGAAGGGAGGACGGGATCTTTCGAGTAGTCCTCCCATAACCCTAAGGCCCTAAGGCCCTAAACAACCCATTCCGGCACTCTCTGCTCGTCTCCAGCATCCCCAACACCCGAATTCCTACTACCCCAAATACTTGCTACGCCTATACAAGGTGGAGCCCCTTAGTTATAAGTTGGGTTAGAAGTTGGGCTAAAAATAGTTATGAGTTCCATAAGTTATAGTTATAGGACTTATAAGTATAGTTATGTAACTAGGGGGCCCCTCCTCGTAAACTACTTGAGACTATGAAAAAAGGGCATAAGAGTTGAGGCAGGTTTGGGAGAAGTACATGCTATTGAGTACTTGGACAACCCTAAATCCTACAACCCCAAACACTAAAAGAACTAAAACCCTAAAGCCACAACATCCAAAAACACTAAAGCCCTGAAACCCTGAAACCCTGAATTGGTTTCCTGAAGGTGCATTTGGATGACAGACTCGCGCATTCAGGTCAACCTACCTTCGGCAACTCGGCCGCAAAGAATGAGGGTTTATAGAGCTTGGGGTGTAGGGTGTAGGGTTTAGGGTTTAGGATTTAGGGTTTAGGGTTTAGGGTTCAGGTTTTAGGGTTTAGGGTTTAGGGCCGAGAAGAAACCTACGACATTTAGGGTTTCAAGTATGGAGGAAATCTTGCTCCACGTAGGATCCCCCCCAAAATGCAGTTCCTAGGTTATCGTAGGTGATGCAAGATTTGCTCCATCCGCAGAGACACCTACATTTATGGTATGGGTTACCCTGTAATAGTGACTATAAGGGAAAATACAGATTAGTTTAGGGTCCCCTTATATTCCTAGTATACCACTGTTACAGGGTAGGGGGACCCTAAACCCTTGACCCTAATCCCTAAACCCTAAACCCTAAATCCTAATCCCTATAGACCCTAAACCCTGAAACCCTAAATCCTCCTGAGGTATAGGTTTTGGGGAGTAGGGCTATGGGTTTAGGCTTAAGGGTTTCGAGCCTTGGGTCGGCAGGAAAATCCGGAAGGACGCTAAGCATCTTGGGATTTATGGCATTCTAGTATTCTGAGGCCATGGGGTTTAGGGTTTAGGGTTTAGGGTTCGTAGGGTAAGTACCAAGGGTAAATAGGGTAAAATCAAGATAATAACCACGCAACATCCTGTACTCTCTTATAGCTGTGTGTATAGAGAACCGTATTTGGAAGTTCATGGGACTTTGGTAACTAGGTATCACTGGGATCTTACAATCAAGGAGATTAGAGGTTGGATTAGAAGAGCAGTTATAAGTAGTTACCTTGTCCTACCAACCTCTACGTAATGTTTTGCAGTATACCACCCCAAGCCCTGAACGGTAAATCCCACACCTTAAACCGCATTCCTACATTAGCCAAGGACTTCACAACCTTTTGGGTCAAAGAATCTGCCTTACATCATTTTCAGGAACCGCAGCACAAGACATGGTACATTTTTCCTATACCCTAAACTCCAGGGGTTCAAGGCATCCCATGTTCGGGGTTTTTGGCTCAACGCGTCAAAGCATGATCATTATTGCCATTCTGGGTGCTAGGGTTTAGGGTTTAGGGCCTGATTATTATTGCCATTGTGTGTGCTATTGGTGTGTTTGAGAGCAGTACCTAAACCCGAAAAGTATGTACAATAATAGCCCTAAAACCTTAATAACAGCCATAAAGGCCATTATTGTACATATTTTCAGGGTTCAGGCATTGCTGACTGTAGCGACTGCTCGTGCTTCTATTTGTTTTATTTGCTGCAACATGTGGGTTTTCCAAAGTTGTCCCTGCCTGGGCCTAGTCCAACCCCAAGCTAGGGTTTAGGGTTTAGGGTTTAGGGTTTGTACACCCTAAGCACTTTAGAGTCTACCTCAACCCCCACAATATGTGGGATAATTGCCTGTTGGGCTACTTTTAAGGGGTCAGGGGCTGTTGTTTTACCTACTTTTGGGGTCCAGGTAGGGCCTAGGGTTTCTAAGCTTGAGCTACCCCTTTTTTCAAACTAGCACCTTTATTGTCGTAGATTCAGGCATAAGTCCAGAAAAGATGAACATAAGTAGGATGACAAGCCCAGTAAGAAGTAGTTTCTAATGGAACCCCAAGTTTGATCTACAGTCAATAGTAGGGTTGCCAAGGGACCGCTAAGAAAGCTTAGGTCTTTTCCCATAAGGAGGACCCCTGTCAAACAGATGAGGTTCGCATCCATGAAGGTTACCGGGCTGTTCAACTACATGTCAGACCGAAAACGCACCTTGAGACACCGCTGGAGATCGAGCAAGAGACTTTGAAGAAATCGGACCAAAGAGAACAGGCCAGATGGGCCGAGCAGGTGGCGCAGAACATTGCACTGCAGCTCGAAAACGACAGCCTCGGATCGCAGCGCGATGGCTTCCATGCACGCCGGAAATAAAAAAGGATTATTGTGGCGAAAGCTTCAAGGAGTACGTCGTACGACCTCAGGGGTAAAACACTGGACCCCTTGATGAAGGACAATGGTTGGGAGCAAGAAGCCCTCATATGTTATAGTTGCAATCTGATTTACCCTGAGACTCTGTTCCGGGTTTCGTTTTGGGGTCATGTAAGTTCTACTTGGAAACCTCAAAGCCCTACAAAACAGTCCAAGCGCCTGTCCTTCGGCACACTTTGGATTTCAGGTACAAGAGGGGCCCACTAGTTGCAACTTGAGTTCTAATAGGGGATAAGTATGGCTAGAAGTCCTGTGATTGGTAGTTAGGGAACGTCTATGTATAAGTATGCACTTCGCGGGCCTCTCTTTGGAAACCTAGACCCCTAAACCTTAAAGCCTAAACCCTAAACCCCCGGCTGGGGTGGGACCCTAGACCCCAAACCTTAGACGTTGAACCCAGACCCTGGACCTTAAACCCTAAATCTTGGTGTCTTCAGGAGTGGCGCCAAGCCTGATACAGTCAAGCGTTGGCTTGAGAGTTTGGATTTCAGAGTTGAAGGCTCAGGCTTTTAGGGTTTTTAGGATGTAGGGTTGAGGGTTCAAGGTTTAGGGTGCAGGGTTTTGGGTTCAAGGTTTGGGGGTTATTAGGACGTAGGGTCCAGGGTGTAGGGTTTTAGGATTTAGGGTCTAGGGTTTTTGGGGTGTAGGGTGTAGGGTTGTCAGGGTTTAGGCTTCAGGGTGTAGGGTGTAGTGTTTCCAGGGTTTAGGGTTCAGCGTGTAGGCTGTTTCGGGTTCAGGGAAAAGGGGTAGGGTTTTCAGGTTGTCAATTTCGGGTACAGAGTTTGGGGCGGCTTGGCGTTTAGGTCTTAGGGGCTTGGAGTTCAGGGCAGATTGTACCCTAAACCCTAAGCCCATCCAATGTAATTAGTACGTTCGGGGTTGTCGAAGAATAAGACCTATCATCAAAAGCACGCTAACACCGCCAGGGAAACGTTTTAGGGTTTAGGGACACTATTCGTCTATGACCACACCGGTTTGAATGCCACGCATTGACCCTTTCCCCTCACCCCTAAACCCTAAACCCTAAACCTTGTGCAGATCATCAACGTCTCAGTTGGAGACTCGCTGTTCGTGCGGCCAGGATCTTAGCAGGGGAGCCAGTTGAGTCCCGGGTTTAGGGTTTAGGGTTTAGGGTTTAGGAGCTTAGGGTGGTTGATTCAGATTTTAATGGTCGATTTGAGACTGCTCCATACCTTGAATGAGCATTCCTCAACACAATGCGCTCCACCATAAGGACTTTCCCAAACAGAACACATAAAGCTAACAGCCTTGCATGGACCTGTTGATCCTTGACACCACGCAATCCTTCACACCCCCAAACCTTAGCCCTGTTATCCGCCCTGAAACTACTGGTTTCAGGGTCGTACCTGTGGGCCTCTGGGATTGGATGCTTTAAAGGAACCATAGGGATAGATTGGCCCACATAAGGTCTATCTTGGGGGCCATATGGGGGGAACCAGTATGACCGTAGGGGCGCACCACTGGAGCCCTTCACGATAGACTCAACGATGAAGTGGCTGTTGCTCATGCTTGAGAGTTTAGGTTTTAGGCTTTAGAGTTTAGGGTTTAGGGTTTAGGCCTCAGAGTTTAGGGTTCAGGCTTCAGACTTTAGTGCTTAGTCTCAGGCTTTAGGTTTTAAAGATCTAGGGGAAATTCTCGACCAGAGTATCTTCAGACGGTGCTTTCCACCCAGTAGGAGTGCGCATCTTGAAGCAACAGTCCCTTGTCGGATGCCTGTCAAGTTAATTCCGCATTTGCCCCCAGGATACTATATAGGGGATACCAACCCAAACCATAATATCCCTAAACCCCAAACCCTACAAACCCTAAACTCTAAACCCTACATCCTAAATCCTACTGTATTTCATACCAGTTGAGTACTATTAGGATCCTGAGGGTCGCCTTGTATGTGGGGGCATGTATAATGGCCGCGTGAATGCGTATTCAAGAATTTAGGCTGTATGACTTGTAGAAGTTCCTGCAGATACCCGATATGTCCCAAAGGGTCCATGTAGTTATATAACATGTACATAGGCCCCAGCAAACAAAGTTGAGGGTTTGGGGCATGGAAATGACTTGAAAATTTGGCCGCAAGCACAAACTACCCTGAAGTCCAGGGACTCAACTATGCAGGTTCTGGGTCTGACATACTACAAGGGTTTAGGGTGTAGGGTTAAGGGTTTGGAGTTCATTGGTCAGGGTATAACCTGAATGGTTTTGGGTATCAAGAAACCATCGTACTTAACTCCAGCCCTAAATCCTAAAGCCTTGATACTAAATCCTGAATCCTGGACCCTAAACCCTAAAACCTAAATCCTAAACCATAAATCCTAAATCTTACACGGTACTTCCCTGTAAGCAACTTTCGGTGTTTATCCAGAAGTCGGCTCTGAGACTAAATCCTACATGAGTCTAAGAAGATTTTAGGGTTTAGGGTTTAGGGCTTAGGGTTTAGGGTTTAGGGCTTAGGGTTTAGGGTTTAGGATGTAGGGTTTAGGATTTAGGGTTTAGAGTCTAAGACGCTCACCATGGGTCCATGGGCCCCTCACATGGGCTTAGGGTTCAGGGTTCAGGGATATAGGGTTTGGGGATCAGGGTTTAGGCAGTGGGGCTCCTGGCTCAGAGGTCCTACACCATAGGCCCCTGATATGGGTTTAGGGTTTAGGGTTTAGGGTGGTTCCCCAGCATTTGAGTATTTTTTTGTTTGGGTGTATTATGGTACTCAATATAGAGTAAGATTATATCCTCCTTTTGGGGTATAGTATTTTATATAAGGAAGACAATCTTGCTAGGTTCAACCACCAAAAGAACACTACTCACCGGCTCCAGAGTCCTTATTATGCGCCCTTCATTGGGTTTGTTGGTAGGGTTTTGTAGGGTACATTCCCAAATTCAAGGATCCTATGTACCTATAGTATAGGGGATACTAGCCAAAGCCATATTCTTAACTCCTAGTATAGAAACCTTACTTCTATACCATATGCAGCAGGTATTTGGGATCCTTTTGGATGGTAGGTATACTAGGTGCCCATATGGTTCCGACCTTAGAGTGTGGTGCTCCCCAAACCCATTGAAAGCCTCCAAAGCTAGCGCCTCCAAGAGGGTTTAGGGTTTAGGGGCTACCCAGCTAGCATGATGCCCAACCCCCCGCCCGTAAATATTACTCTACATAATTTTTGAGTGAGGGTATCTGCCACAAACACGATGCTTTCAAACCTAAGCCGTGTTCTAGGGCGCCAACATTTATACATTCCCAACAAGTCCATGTAGGTGTGCCTGTGTGCGCAGAAAGCACAGGTTTAGTATATACTTGGGGCCTAAAGGGGTTCCCACATGTCTACTCTGGCGCCAAGCATATATGATGTACATACATGAAGAATTGGGATGTTCAAAGACCCTTGCCATAGTTCGAGGCTTATGACCAGGGTGCACGACAGCAATCAGGTGATGCTTTAGGTGCTGCTTTAGCAATAGGGAAATGTATCAATATGTTTCTTGTTTGATCCTCCGCTGGAACCCCAGCTTGCCGCACATTCGGCGATCCCCACTCTACTCAAAGTGCCCTAAAGCTTAAACCCTAAACCGCGTACCCAAACAGCAGGGCTTTGGATGCCGAGGCCATTCAGATGATGGTATTTGGGCCCTCAAGCCCTACATAATCCTACATAGTGCACGCTTGCGGCCTAGGATTGTGCGCTGGCAGGAAGTGGAAATTCATCCGTCATTAGTGGGTTAGGGTTTAAGAGCTTAGGGGTTTAGGGTTTCTGTGCAGACATAATATGTATATATATACATATATATATGGATAATACACAGATGCACGTAATTATAAGCTTAACAGATAACCGACCCTCCAGCATTGTTGAACATCATTCAGGTACCTACATTGGGTCATTCCCTCCCAGCAACAATCCTAAAAGGAGGCTTTATCGGGGGGCTACTATGGCTCCTACCCATTGTAGTAACTGCTACGGTGAGCGGCAATGAACTTACCACCCACGGTTTCAGAGGTTCCTGACGCCTAAGGTCTTACCCCTAAAATGTTTGCCCAATGTGGCCCTAATATTATATGAGTCAATGCGGTCCCTTTGGGTCCCTTGAAAAGATCTCAAAGCCCAGGGGTACAACTCTAGTGACAAGCCTGAAACCCTGAGAAACGTTTGTTTCTGATCGTGTTACCTTAAGGGTCCAAGGACCCAATAATAGTGTTTTTAGGCCCAAATACTATTAATATTATAGTATTTGGGCCCTGAAACCCTATTATTTGGGTCCTTGGACCCTTAGGGTTAATTGAGGCCCAACACGATTTACACGATCCCGCGAAACGGCGAATGGTCTCCAGCCGCCATGGGTGGTGTGCAGGCAGGATGGGGCACAGGTGTACATACTGTTGATGGAGGAAATTTAGGGGGGAACCTAGGGGGATAGTATAGGGGTGGGGAGTAGTGGGGGAACGCATGATACTTATTTAGGCCCTGAAACGCTAAACATGGTCTAGGGTTTAGGGTCAGGGTGCACCCTAATGTAGTATATTACAGTTTGGGCATCTGGTTGTAGTATTGTAGTATCTGACCATGAAAATGTGCGGGCAGATATATTAGTATGTATACGCACATTTGTATACATGTGAGCCTTAATCTAAACTCCTTAAAGAAAGGTTATATAGGGGATTATATAGGGGACTACTATAGGGCTTATTAAGGGGGGATACTAGGAGTTTAGACTAAAGCTCATGTATATCTATGCTGAGCATGCGAGGCATTGGACTTGGCGTTTAGCATTTCGAGTTGGTGGGCATGGGAGTTCCTGGGGGGTTGGGGAATATGTAGGCTCTCGTATGCGGTCTAAGGGTTTAGGGTTTAGGGTTTAGGGCTCTCGTATTTAAGGTTTTCGATTTTTGATTCAGGGTTGTAGCCCAGAAGGTCCATGTAGCTCTGCATGGTTGCACTGCGCATGCGGCTGTACATGTGCGAACCCTTCAATCCAAGTTGGACGGAAATCCTCGGACACTTCTCCTCCAAACCTCCCTCCCAAACAGGCCTCTGCCTACGGCGCCAAGTATTTAAATGATATGGCTTTAGGTACCGAAAAGGTCATTCAGATAATAGATGTTGGGACCTGAAGCTGTGCTATCTGGAAACTGCTTAGAAACCCTTGGTGCCAAACAACTCCCTAAAACTCGAACCCCAGAACCCGATGCTAGGTGGAACCACCAGATCCTTTGGAGCCTCCAGTGATTGTAGCAGCCTCGGGGGCCAGGGTTTAGGGTTTGGTGTTTGGGGGCCTTAGGGTTTGGATTCCAAGTATCCATTTAAAAAGTCCTGTATAAATATGTGTTGGGTCTAGGTAGGTTTCAGGGTGGCAGGGTACTTGGACCGCTAGGGTTAGGACCCTAAAGCCTTAAACACTTTTTGTGCGTACTCTAGGCCGCATATACGCGCTCTCAGCCTTGTTTTTAGAGGCGGGAGATGCAAGAGCCACTAGGTCCCTGAACGCCAAATCCTAAAACCCCGAAACCTTAAACCCTAGTGTACCCAGACTCCCTAAAGGATCCCAAAAAATGGAACTCCCTAATAATCCCACAGTTTCCCCAATGTAGTAGTGGGTTCATATGGGTTCCATTTTTGGGATCCTCAGGTGGGCCCACCCAAACCCCTAAACCCTAAACCCTAAACCCTAAATACCTCAACAGGTGCTGTATGTCCTTACCTTGGTCACAACCCAATGACCCCAGGTCTGGGTATATCAGGGTGTATATTGCAAGTATGTAGCAACCCCAGGATGAAGCCAAGGGTTTAGGAGGTTAAGGTTTAGGGTTTAGGGGTTAGGGGTTTAGGGGTTAGGGGTTTAGGCGTGTAGGGTTTAGGGGTTTAGGGTTTAGGGTTTAAGGTTTAGGGTTTAGGGTTTAGAAGTCCACAGTTTTAACCTTGGACTCTGGGCATCGTTGCAGATTTGTCTGGTTTATGTGCTGTTTGGGAGATTCTGCATGCAGGGATGATCTAGAACCATGTTTCTTCATTGGGGAGGTCTAGGGGGGGGTTTTGGTGCTTTAGGGTTTAGGGTTTCAGGGTAAAGGGTTTCAAGTTTATTGATGATGTAAGGCTGTAAGATGTACGTCATGGCAGCCCAAATCATTTCAAGCTATGGGTGCTGTTGAAGCTAAACCGTAAACCCTAAACCCTCACCAATAGCATCTGGAGGTTTATGGGCATGTATAAAGGGACTTTAATGGGAACCCCAAAAAAGGAAACCCCAAGAATATAGTAGGAACATGAGAGTACATAAGGACCCTGGTAGGTATATTCCTATTATATTCCTACTATATTCTTGGGGTTCCCCTTTTTGGGGTTCCCATTAAAGTCCCTTTGATTCAGGGGTGGGGCACTCTAGATTGGGCACTCTAGATTATACTTCTACAAGGAATCTAGAATCAGGATGGCTTGTTCATTCAACTCTCATGGTATATGCCCATGATAGTCAGGGCCCTGAATACAAGAAAGGCCCGCCTAGCTACATAACTATACCTATAGGTCCTATGATTACATTTTTTGGAATTTCTATCCATTTTTTCACATGGTATAACCCTAAACCCTAAACGATGGAATTATTTTCTCAAGGTAGAGCACAGATCAGAATTAACGTGGCCCCACCGCCCCTCCCCCCGCCGGGCTTCGGGATCCTTCACGGGCTACTTCCTAACCCTAAGGGGGTTTAGGGTTTAGGGTACTGAATCATCGAATTCTTACCCCAAACCCTCTACTACACTTTGCTATTACCCAAACTCCCAAGCTTGGACCCTTCGGATATGGATTGTGCAGAGGTTGGGTTCGATCATGTCCCAGAGTGTTGTCTTGAACCCTAAGCCCTAAACCCTAGACAGACCACAAGGCCCTCCAAGGACCTTCATCTCTAAACCCCAAAGCGATACCTCAAAGCAGGTTTAGTGTTTAGGGTGTAGGGGGTCTGACTGCTCCGAAAGTGTGGGTAGTTGAAGGCAAACTCCAAAAATCCTCCACCCGAAGCCCTCAAACCTGAACCCTAAACCGGCTGGCCCAAGGTGCTGACGGGATCCACTAACTTGGATGAGCCACCCGCCCAGACTCTGCGATTTTTGGTTTGGGGAGTTGGGCTTGGGGAGCGGGCTAATGGCCTAACGTAGGGTTTAGGGCGTAGGGTTTCTAGTGTTAGGAGTTGGGGTTTAGGGCTCAGGGTTTTCAGGGTTCAGCGTCTAGAGCATAGGGTTTTGAGGGTAGAGCGTTTGGGGAGTAGGGCTTTCAGAGTTAAGGGTTTGGGGCACAGGGTTTCTAGGGTTTAGGCTTCAGGGCGCATATTTTTTAGGGTTTAGGCTTTAGAGTTTCAGGCGCAGGGTGTTCAGTGTTTAGGGAGCTCAGTGATGCTGAGTTTGATGATGGAATGTTTGTTGATTTAGGTTTTTGAGGCAAGTTGAAGAAAGGTTTAAGTAAATGAAATTAGGACTAAGTTTGGTTCCACCTGAGCAGAGGACGTCAACGCTCGCGTCACACGCGCGTATCTTCTGGTGGAGTACATCCGGCGTCGCTGGCCAGACACTGATCGAAACCCCTTCGAAAACCTCATCCGCCACGCGCGAGGAGCCTTGTCAGCCCTTTTGATTTTGTTTGGCCCACCTTGAATGCCTGTTCGCAGAAGCAGAGTGGTCTGAGAATTGATGAGCTCAAGTGTATCCATTTGTTGAGTGCTGAGAATGGGCCCTCGCTGCTTCTGCAATCCCATGACTGGTCCGTCAGGGCATAGAAACTTCAAGGGCTGGAGCAGGACAACTGTCTTCAGGGTGTAGGGTTCAGGAGTTCAGGGTACGAAGTACAAGCCTCGAGGGTACAATGGAAAACTCCATGAGGTAAGTTGGAAGTGATTCGATCGCATGTTGTAAGCCCTAAACCCTAAACCCTCCATCCAAGATCTCAGGACCCTAGAGCCTCAACCTTAAACCCTAAGGTTTAGGGTTTAGGGTAGTTTCCAATTCATTTTCCATTATCCCAATATTACCCTACGCGAAAGAAAAACAGCAATATCCAGCCCTCATCCCTCAAAGGTCATGATTCCGATTGCTTGATTCTTCAACCTTATACCCCACCAGGACATCAGGAGTAGGTAAAATAGAAAGGGTTTAGGGTTTAGGGAGAAAAGGCTGTTATTCTGCACGCTTTGTACCGTTTCAGGTGTACCCCGGTGTCCCTGGTTGGTGTCGACTCCTTCCAGACGGGCAAACTTCCCAGGATCGGCAGGGCGTGTCATGTGAGCTATAGTCTAAACTCCTTAAAGGGTGGTCATATAGGGGATCATATGGGGGACTACTATAGGGGTTATCAAGGGGGAAGCTAGGAGTTTAGACTATTGCTCATGTTGGGCGTACAGGCCCATTCGGTCTAGTGATTAGGGTTTACGGTTCAGGGACTATAGGGTTTAGGGATTCGGGTTTAGGCAGTTTACGGTTCAGGGACTATAGGGTTTAGTGATTGGGGTTTTGGGTTCAGGGACTGCGGGGTGTACTTGGATGTGGTGTCCGCACTAGGTCACTAGGGTTATGTAGGCAACACTTAGGGTGGACATGGGGTCCATTGGTAGTTTAAAATAACCTGCCAAGTCAGTTCCAAATAAGGCCGCATGTCAACCGATTACATATGAAGTGCTGACTGTAGCTCGCATGTCTACAAGGACGGGCCCCCTGGTTGTAAAGTAGGTTATGATGGGGATGAGTATGGGCACTTGTTCTACAACAGGCGGTTCCGGGACTTCAATGCATCATTTTGTAATTAGGCGCCCTCACACTGCATTCTTGGGTAGTCCTTTCTTCGAGTTGCTCTTTTGGGCTACCGGCTGAGAGCACGGACACCAAGATATTCAACTGTTTGCCGGAGATTATGGTTAGGGCTTGGGGTTTAGTGTCAGGGTTAGGGTTTACACAGTTACAGAATTTAAGGACAAGTTTGATGTCTAAATCTTCCCCATCTGGATGTCCAGAGGGGGGTTGCTTGCCAATTTTTTTCGACGTAACCAAGGTTTCTAGGCATGTAGCTACCAAAAACCCTAAACCCTAAACCGTGTGTTCAGACGGTTGATGTCAAGATCCGGCATGACCCCAGGTGCCTTGTAGCTCTACAGTTAAATGCTCCTAACAGATGACAGTACATAGCTCGTTGTCCTAAACCCTAAAGACTACACCCTTTTGGGGGTCCTTTGGAGCAATGGGATGTCTAGGGCCTCTACAGAACAAACATACAACCCTCCAAGCTAAGAATTGGGTTTAGGGTTTAGGGTTTGGGGTTCAGGGTTTAGGGTTTAGGGTTTAGCAGGCCCTAAAGGTCTCGATAATCCCTGGCAAGGAAATGCATTGTACACCCACCCAGGCACACTAGCTAGACTCAGCCAGACACCAAACCGTAAACCCGAAGCCCTAAAGTTCCCTTTACATCGCGGCGTGCAGGTATGAGTGGGCTTTGGTGAACGGCACAGCAGAAGATCCGAACCCCAAGGAGAGATTGTTTAGGGTTAGGGTTTGGCTTTCAGGATTCAGGGTGTAGGGTCCTAGGCTTATCGTATAGTGTCTGTTTTTTCTGGTTTTGAAGCATATCTGTCAAAGCCTGAATTTACATACCATGGCATGGACAGAATATTTTTTACAAAAATCTAATGTCATTCCTTAACAGCAGCCCAGAAATTGGACCAGTTCCTTAATGGCAGCCTGGGGTTTGGGCCAGGATGTTTGTTCACGAATTGGGATGTGGAGCTTACATCCCCCCCCATGTCCCCATATGTAAACGGTAGCAGCCCTATACCCTAAACGGTAGCAGTCTTTTCCTTGGATTTCACGGCCCTTGCGGGAGACGGGGCAGATGGTATCAGGACAAGGGTTTGGAGGTCGGCTAGCAAACACTATGACGCTATGAGCTATAATCTAAACCCCTTAAAAGAAGGTTCTATGTATAGGGGAGTATTGTAGGGATTATTCAGGGGGATACTCGGAGTTTAGGCTATAGCTCATATGAATCGCAACGTGCCCCATATCTCGATATCTGTGCCTGTGGTTCCTTTCTCATACGCTTATAGGGGAGACGCGGGTTTCGCGTAATTCAAGGTATGACAGTTCAACTTGGCATCCTTCCGTAATCCCCTTTGGGAGTTACTTTCTTTTCCTTGCGAACTCAGAGGGTTTACGTGCGAAAAAACATCTGGGTTCTATGAGTTCAAAACCATTGAGACCACAATATTTGATGCCTATACAGATTTGAGTGCTAGTAGCACCGTTATTTCTGGGTGAAACCTAAACCCTAAGCCCATTGCCAGGTGATGTAGGGTGGACCTGCCGTTCTACGGAACTCGAGAGTAGCATGCGGTTATTGCTTGCACTTTTTACGGCTTTCACGATGCAGCACCTGCCACGACGATTTGGGGCTTGGGGATTTGGGGTACAAATGAGCAAGCATCTAAATGGTAGCCTCTTGTGGCAGTACTACAGGAGGAAATGAGTGCAAAGAGCTGAGGAAGCGATACCTAATCCCAAAAGCGATACCCCCAAGTTATTTTGGGTAAGCCTATTCATCAGTAACCATCTGCGGATGGTCATGGACATGCTTGAGTTGCACACAAACATGGAGGAAAGTCTGGCGCTGCAGCATTTGGCTTGCCTTTGTACCTGCCATTTGCGTCATGATGGTGGGTCCCGATGGGCCGAAAACTTGCAGGGTCGGGCTGTGCGTTGGTTCCATGGGCGAACCTCAGTTTAACCAACGCTACCAACGTTGGGTCTGCTCATGCGTCACTCGGCATGTTGAGCCCTTTTGTTTCTTGTGGGTGCCAAACACCGACGCCACTTGATTGGTGTAAATGCGTATGTTGCAAGGATAACGATGGCATGACTAGCACGGGCCACCGGCGACCATCCCACCATGTTGCGATTTAGTTACTCGGTTTAATTTATCGGGGCAAGAGAGGTACATCTTTTCTGAGATGTGATTTGATGCTGTGCTTGTGCCGATCTAAGCACGGGCTCCACATGGTTGTTCTCGAGCTGCCTCAGCAAAACCTGCAGAGACTTGTCTCAGCAGCAGGAGCGCGAGGGGTCGTGGCCCCTTTGGGAGGGGATTATCGCGTAGGTTTAAGGGTGGGGCACGGGGAAACCATTCTGGATATGCCCAATCCTGAAGTAACTGCGACCTAATCCTCCAAACCCTGAATCCCTCAACCTTCAACCCACTTCACTGAGGTGCTGCGACCTTGGGGGTGGGGGGTGAAACCCCACGGCGCGGAGATGCTGGCGACCCCACACCCTAAACCGTAAACTCATGGCGTAGAGGTCGCCCACCCACAATCTATCACGGCTATTTATCGTGCCGCCCCACAGCAAGCCCATAATCTTAGACCCTGAGCTTGGAACCCTACATCCTAAGCCGTAAACAGCCCTCAAACCCAAACCCTAGACTTTGACCCACTGGTGTTCATTCAACTGAAGCAATCCAGCAGGGTCAGGGAGCAAGCTGCTTTCATTGCAGGAGCCATCTAGAGAAGCTACTTCCCAAGCACCGGCATGCAGCAGCAGGGATGCCAAGACAGACGAGGCTATCATTTTTCCCGTGTAAGGAATTAGCAATGCAAGGGGCTTCAGACGCAATCGGGCAGGTGATGACAGCTCCTGCCAATGAGTCCCCAGGTGTTGGGGTGCCAGAGATGAATGGGAAGGCTTCGGATTCATCGCAAGCAACAAGGCATTTTGTTTGGTCATGCTGCAGGCCTCTGGAGCCGCAGAGGGGCCTGCTGGAAATGCAGAAGGGCCCAAGCAAGCCGATCACCTTGCCGAGGTCAGGTGGCATTGTCTTGGTATTGGAACTGCATCAAAATAAGATTGAGCCCGATCAGGATCTCACCACAGTTAATGCGGCTGAGGATGAGAGCCCCCTGCCTGCGCAGGCTGGGTGCTGCATTGTTGGTAAGACCTGCCCCAATCCCCCGTCAGGATCCGGATCCGTGCGCCGTGGCGCTGCAGATGGTAGAGCTGGTCGAGAACAACGAGGTTTGGATGTGTTTTTGTTGGTAAGACCTTTCGCAAGCCCCGGTCAGGAGTAGGCCCCGAATGACGCGGTGCCGCAGGTAGCCTTGGCCGAGAACAACGAGGTTTGGATGCGTTGGCGTTTGTTATAGGTCCAGGTAACAAGGCATGAACCATGTGCAGTGGCCAGGTTGCTGATGGCAGCGTTGTGGGCGGTGGCGGCTATGAGGAGCATGGTGGGCCGGAGAACGTGCCAGACCCTCTTGATCCTCAGGCAGCCGCAGAGTCTCGGATTTGTCTCACTCAGCACGAGATGAATGAGATTGCCCGCATGAAGGCTTTGTTGGGGTCTCGTCAAGGAAACCCCGATGGCCGAGAGCATGCTTATGTTTCCAAGTGTTGCGTGTGTTCGTACTCCAAACACCATGTCAAATGGGCCATGCGCAGCGGTAGGCGTGGAACGTCGGTTGTGACAGGCTCCTGGTGTTATAGCTGCCAAGGCGCTGCAACGAACCTAGGCGTCCCCACTGTGGAGAGAATCGTGAAGGTTCTCCCCGCTGTGTCCGAGAAGGTGCGCCACGTTAGCCTAAGGCTTCGGCGCAAGATGCAGAGGTACCAAGGCGATCTGTGCTGCTGCAGCAACTGCAAGCGCGAGAGAGAGACGCACCTTCCCCGCCCCAGCAAACGCGTGCGGTCGAAATCCCAGCTGTAAGTAAGTATCTAGCGCCGGCATCTCTCACAACTCCTGAGATGAACTTGCCGTCTGCCGCGAAGCAAGCTTCAAGCAAAACATGTTCAGTTGGGATTTCTATCACACGTACGCTACACTTGCAAACAGCAGTCGTGGCCGCAGCGCTGTGCATCAGATCCACAGTGCAGCACTCGAAGGGGAGTGCGAAAGGGTGAAGCCTGGAAGCAGGACTGATGGGGCAACAAGGAGCGAGCGTGGGGCTTGTTAAAGGTGGGCCCCCCCATAAATTGAAGTAACAATACTGGAGATGGAGGCTCTTGTAAGCAACCACGCCCGCAAGGACCATACTTAGGAGTGACTAGGCCGAGCAGTGACCAGACCAAGAGAACGAGTGGGGAAGCTGAAATGTGATCCATGCATGGTGCTATATGTTGGGCTTGTTATAGGTGGGTCTCCCCATAAAACTGAAGTAGCAATCCTGAGATGAAGCTTCTTGCAAGCAAGCACGCCCTGCAAGGACAATACTTGGAGCTTATCATGTGGATTATGGGGTTCTATTAAGGAAGATGTCGTGTAATGAGTGGGGATGTTGGGCTTGTTATAGGTGGGTCTCCCCATAATTCGCAACAGCAATCCTGAGATGAAGCCTCTTGCAAGCAAGCACGCCCCGCAGGGACCATACTTGGAGCTTATCATTTGGATTATGGGGTTCTATTAAGGAAGATTTCGTGTAATGAGTG
>CAJNIZ010044172.1:14038-31362 GCA_905231905.1 Symbiodinium pilosum | reverse complement strand
GGGTTCTATTAGGGAAGATTTCGTGCAATGAGTGGGGACGTTGGGCTTGCTATAGGTGGGTCTCCCCATAAATCGCAGCAGCAATCCTGAGATGAAGCCTCTTGTAAGCAAGCACGCCCCGCAAGGACCATACTTAGGAGTGACTAGGCCGAGCAGTGACCAGACCAAGAGAACGAGTGGGGAAGTTGAAATGTGATCCATGCATGGTGCTATACTTTGGGGCGAGCGCAAGAAGCTGCTTGAACAAGGTGTAGTCGCGAACGTGGCTAATTTCAGGTTTGTTAGTCCGCTTTCGGCGATACCCTTAGCGATACCTTAGCGATACCCGTTTTCTTAGGCAAACTCGCCAAGTAAGCCCATGGGCCAGCCCATACTGAAACGCTTACTAGAACTGGGCCCATGTTATCCTAATCCGGTAAAGGTGTTGTAGCTCCCCCATGCCATGGCCACTGAGCTGAAAAAGGGCACGTACTTGTTGACACAGGATTTGTTGGCGGATCCAAGTCACAAGGATGCCCTTGTGAAATTGGCCCAGGCTGCAAAGCCTGGCAAAGCAGCACGTGGAGGTTTGCTGACAAGGGAGCAGCGCAACTGGGTCCATGTTCACATCTCCAAGGTTGCTTGGCCTCTCCTTTCTTTGGAGCGGCAGAGGCTATATGACCATGACGGGAAAGCCGGGCGCAAGGAACCCAAACGAGTTGAGACTCGAATGCCGTGGCAAGTGCCTGAAGCTGCCACCCGTGGCAGCAGTGTTGCTCGAGTGCCAGCTGAGGCTGGTACGCCTGAGCCCGCAAGGTCGAGCAGCTGGCAGCCCAGTGGAAGAGCTTCAGCAGCTGAAGCTACACCTTTGCCCAGAAGCCCGTGCAGCTCGCAGCCGAGTGCCTCAGTGGCCGCTGCAGCAAGTGCAAGTGCGGGGTGCAGAACTCGAGGAGGGGAAGAAGGACAAACCCCTCCAGCACCACGGCGACTGGACTTTGACAGCTGCGCAGACAAAGCCGAAAGCTCAGCCCCCGAGCAGGACTCCAAGAAACGCAAAGGCGGAAGCTGGTCTTCTTTTACAGCCCGAAGGAGGCGGCAGCTGAAAGCATCTGTGGCTGATTTGGTGCGTGGGTCTGCAAAGGATGCAGAGGACGCGGCTGCCATGCTGGGCTCTGTCGCCAAGGCGCTGGAAGCAGACTTTCCGGGACTTGAGCAAAAGCTGGTCGGTGCTCTGCGGTCCGCAGACTGCCGGTGCCAGCCCCTGGTGACAGCATCCTGGCCTCAACCTAGGTACGATGTTTGCTTTTCTTGTTGTCTAGAACGCAAAAGCGCCCTGCCCCAGCTATAGCCAATTTACACCGCATCTGCCCAAACCCTGAACCTTGCGCGTAAACAGGAGCTGGGCAAGCTGAGAGAGTCTTGGAAAAAGAAAAACCCTACAGCCTCCCAGCAGCTGGACGCGAGTGTGGTCAATGTTGGCTACGCCGTGGGAGCTCTGCAAAATTTGGGCTACACTGTCAGCAAGCACCGGCAGAAGCGGCTGCTGCTTCGAAAGCCGCCAAAGAAACGCGGCAGGCCCAGCAAGGTGAAGGACGCCCATTGCCAGCAGCTAGTTCTGTCTGCGCTAAACAACCATTCCCATGACTCCAGCTGGACAATGGTGCACAAGAACGAGAGTGGAGTGAGAGAGAGACGGCAAGTGCGTTGTCTTTCAGCCAACCCCACTACCATCTACCGAGCTTGCTCAGAAGTGCAGGCTGCCATGCGCTTTACACAGTTTCGGCGCATACACCGGCTGGTGTATCCGCAGTACAAACGCGGCAGACTCAAGACGGACATGTGCGACCATTGTGAGAACTTCCGACTCAAAATAACCCCACGAGTGCAACAGTTCATCGCGCGCATGTGGGCAGAGTTGCTTGAGCTTGCACTGGCGGGCACTGAAAGCAAGGAGAGGAGCTCGCCTTTTCTTCCAGAACAGAGACTATGAGTACGTCCTGGACACCTACCGCAAGTACCTCTGGAGCGAACAGGAGCACGCAGACCCAGCAGCCAGGCAGGTGGGCCGAAACCGTGTCGCTCTTCGACAGAAGGAGGGAGAGCTGCGTGCAGAGCTCTTGCAGCACCTTCGCATAGTGAAGGCGTATGAATGGCATCGGCTTTCGGCTGCCAGGGAGTCCCACTGGATGCGGAAGCGCTGCGACGAGCTTCCGGGCAGGGAAGCCCTCCTACACGCGGACTTCGCAGAGAACATCCCGATTCCAATGAGCCATGCTCAGACATCAGACATGTTTCACGGTGCTCAAAGAAAGACTCTGAGCATATTCGGAGCATTCATCGTGCAAAGGTCTTCGCAAGCCAGCAGCCGCAAGCTCGCTGTCGTGCTTGTCTCGGACGTCATTGAAAAATCTGCAGCCTTTGCGAACGAGTGCATCCAGAGAGCCCTCAGCTTCGTGGAGGGCGTGGGCAACTTGGACTGCTTGCGATTCTGCTTCGACAGCGGTAACCACTTTCGCAGTTACGAAAATGCGCACCTCCTGTTCCATGCCATCCCAGTGCAGAGGAACCAAAGATGTTGTACCCACTATCTGGTGGAGAAGCATGGGAAGGGGCCTGATGACTCGGAGATATTTGCAAGAGTGCGTGCGTGGCTTGCAGAGTACTTGTTGCAGGAAGACGCTTTCGTGGACACCGAGGCAAAGCTTGTCTCAGTGCTGAAGGACGCAGCTGAGAAGGAGACCAGAGCCAACAGAAGCGGCACACAGTTCCACATCGAGGTATTCAATCCTGGCCCTCGCCCGGAGCAGAAGACGGAGCTGTCCTTCAGCGACCGTGTCACGCGATCCTACTGCTGGGAGAGCGTGCCAAGAAGAGTTCGCGGCGAAGTTCGCATCCAGCTTCGCAACTGGGTTTTCAGCGATGCGCAGAACTACACCGACGTCTCCTACACAGTCAACCAGACGCCGGTGGCAGAAGACAGCAGCGCCTGGCGTCGCGGCTACTGGCAGGAGTGCTCTTGGCGAAAACCGGCTTTGGACCTCGCAGAGCAGAACGAGATCACCCGGCGCTTCGCTGAGCAGCTGTCAGCCTCCACAGCCAGGACTTCTGTCAAGAAAAGAACCCACGACTTCGATTCCCTGGTCGAGAGAGACGAGCGCAGGCTGAGAAAAGCCCAGGAACGCCGAAAGCGAAAGTGCACAGCAGAGCAGGCCTCTTCCAGCTCCTCTAGTAGCAGCTCGTGAGTTCTTGCCTCTGCTCGCAAGAAAAGACGCTGCCGTCAAATCAGGTCTTGTGAGTTGTAATTTTGGGCCACCACTAAACATGCCAGACAACTGGGCTGCCTTTTCTTGAGAAGCTGGTCCCTGTGCAAATCGAGCCATCAGCTCAGAGCTGAACACTACGCATACAATCAGTAGTCAATGCAGAGCTGAGTTTCGTGCGGCATGTAGCTAGCTTCTGCTTCAACCAGGCTGCAAAGCATGGCCTAACTTTCAGGCCGCTTCAGGTAGTTTGGGCTTTGGGGTTCGTTGTGTTCGCTTGGGAAGGGGGTTTGGGGTTTGGGGTCGAGGAGCCTTTGCTGATGATTGCCAGTTGTTTTCAAGATCCATATGTTTCAGGTTTCTATGATGTTCCGACGCTCTTCAAGACCACAGATGAGTCGGCGATACCCCAATATAAAATGTAGGCGTATTCCCTGAGGAAGCGATACCTAATCCCAAAAGCGATACCCCTTATCTTATTTCCGCCCCAGAGCCTTTGAATTTAGCCGCCCGCTCAAATCCTACTGTTAACACAACACATACTGGGTTACTACAATTACTATCATGACCGAAGTCAGGAGGTACTTCAGATCAGAATTCTTCGTATCAACCCGAAACCCTATCAACTTTAGACCCTGAACCTTCAACCCTTGACAGCCGCAGATTGATGGATTGAGGGCCATAGTTGCCCCCTAACCACTTCCCCGCCCTGTGCGTTACCTGGTGATCTGCTAGGAGGTTAGGCATCTATGGCTGTGACGCCGTAGACCTACCGCTTCGTAGCAGTTCCTTCCTAATTGGAGAAAGGAAGTAATAAAGCTGTAGCTAGGTACCCTAGTAGTACCCTTTTACCCTTTTTATTTGGGGGTCTCCTTATTAAAGCAGAACAGTAGGAAAAAGGGTACCCTTATGATTTAGGGTTTACTGGGGAACCTTGGTAGCTGATTGGGCTTACAGGTAGAGACCTGTTTGATAGAGCCCCATATCTGGTTTGACCAAAATAATATTGGGGTTATATTGGGATGATGGAATATAAACTGGAAACTACTATAGTATATTGGGGAAATGTTAGGGTTAAACTGGAGTTTCTACTTTAACACTTTCTGAGAGTTGGAACACTTGGATCCCGGATGCTCACAGGATCCAAAGTGTACGCGTCTCTGGGTTTAGGATTTAGATGCCCCAGGCGATCAGCATACCGTGGCACCTTGGAGCCTGCCTGAACCCTGTAAGTATTTTAAGTAGTGGCCTTTAGGGCTGTTATTTTGGGTTTAGGACTAGTATTTTACATAATTTTGGTGTTTAGGTAGAGTTCTGTGTTCAATACAATACTCACGGGAGCGGATCTTGACGTTCTAAATCCTGCCTTGAGCTTGGGCTTGCTTTTACAGGCCCTAAAGGTCCAAGGTATTGGGGCCCTAAAACGCTATTATTTGAGTCCTTGGACCCTTAGGGAGGATGTCGTTCAATCCCCTTAACCTGGACCCCCAAAAAAGTGAAATAATAGCCCAAGACACCTAAACACAGCCAAAAGGCTATTCTTCTACATACTTTTGGTGTTCAGGAAATCTAAACTTGAGACGTTATTGCCAAAGCTCAGGTTTCGTGGGCCCCTTTCTTGCTGAAAATCCCAAGTCAAAAGGGTTTAGGGTTCGATTAAACTCTATGCCACGAAGCTTGGGAATTCATGCAACCAGAAATGGAGAGTTATTGTCCAAAGAACCCCCCCTAAACCCTAAACCCAAATCCCTAAACCCTACTCCTTCAACCCCTATGTAGGAATCCAAATTCGCAATGGTTGGCAGTGTTGAACACCAGTGGTTTCCGTGGAATCTGAGCTATAGTCTAAACTCCTTAAAGAGCAGGGTTACATTGGGGGTTATAGGGTTCAGGGTTCAGGGGATTATATAGAGTCGGATTATAGGGGTTATGAAGGGGGATGCTCGGAGTTTAGACTATAGCTCATATGGTTTCGTGTGAACTTTCTTCAAGCCTTAAAACTACCAAACCCTGAACCATTACCAACTTGTGTGTCTGAAGCATGGAAGGACCTAACGAACAATCCGAATCGGATCATAGACCTTTCCAAAGTTCAGGCTGGAATGAGTGTTTTGGTTCGCGGGCCTTGCGTTCAGGGTTGAAGGAATTACATTTGTTCGTAGCGAAGAGAGCTATGATCCCTACAGGTAGTTACTATAAGCCCTGCTGCATGATGTAGGTGAAGCCTTCTTGACCCTAGGCTTTACGACCCTAAGCCCTAAACCCTTGGGGGTTCAGGTAGGGTCTAGAAGGCATGCTGGTAGGATTTGAACTTACAAGGTGTGCAGAATGAAGTTATGGGCCTGGGCTAAGGGTGCTTGAGAACGGTTCAGGGTTTAGGGTTTAGGGTTTAGGGCAGATGATAGCGAGCTCGAAAGAGCTCACCCGTAATTGTAGCCAGCAATGGCCAGTAATGGAGATATACCCGAAATTCAAGATTACCCCGTATGCTCAGGTGACGATGCAGTTAAGAAGGTAAAGCTTGTGGCAGGATAAACGTCCGCATTATTCACATCTCCGGATTGGAGCGTTTGGTGCAGGATTTTGGGTTTGGGGTTCTGAGATGTATGGTCTGTAGTTTAGCGATTGGGTGTAAGGACTTGGGGTAGTAGTTTTCACCGAGTAGACATGACATGAAAGAAGCCGTGCCCAGAATGGGCTTGGGTCCCAGGCTTCATATACCTTAAGACTACTCCAGTGGTTGAAGGTTGAGGGATTACTCGCCGCCCTATGGAAAGAGGTTCAACCTTTTCAGGAAACAGGGCAGCGAGTATAACCGGAACAGTTGGCCTAGAAAAGACGCTCGACACCTTCTGTGGATGGAGGGACAGGGTTTACGGCGTCGGAACCTTGAGAACAACCTTATGTACCGAATTACGTATCTTGTGGACCCCTCCATCCACTTAACCCTGAGCCCAGTCGGGTGGAGAGTTCACAGTCTAGCGCCCCCTGCCCTAAACCCAATAAACCCTATCCAGAAATCTGGGAGGATATAGACAGTCGACACTTCTGAAGAGTCTCTACAATTCACCCAGTAGCATAGGGTGATTTGTCTGGATTCTACTTTCTAGATCCTCCCGTCGATCGGCGTAATCATGCGCTGAGACAGGAATAGCAGAGTCTCAGGAACCACGGGCAATGTCTCGGGGGGGGGGGGACCGGCATATACTCCATGAGGCGGCATGGTACAGCTAAGCGTGTCTTCTTCAGCATTCTGATTATCATACCTGGTCATTACAGTCAAATGATTTGACTACAACAACAAAAGGTATCAAATGGTTCTAGAAGTCTTGTTCCCTAAGTTCGCTAATTCAGGCATGCGTGAGTCCTGGGTCTATTGATAGAGTGAGCAAGGCCACCACCTATACACCCCCTCTACAGACCCAATAATATATTCCTCATAGAACCTGTGATAACCCCTATGACCCCATAGAAAGAGAGGGAGGGAGGGAGAGAGAGAGATAGAGAGAGAGATATCTATATATGTAGATATGCGCATACTAGCTGATAACCCCTACCCAGAACCCCTAGAGGATCCAAAAAACGGAACCCCTGAATAATCCCTAGGTTACCCAATGTAATAATGGAACCATTTTGGGGGGTTCCATTTTAGTTGGATCCTTTATGGGGTCTGCGTATATAATCCCTATCGAACCCTGTAAATTCCTAGCCTAACCTTACCAGGTATACATGTCATGCTTCTTGGGTCCATCTCTTTATTCAAGCATCCTAGCGGTACTCTAGACCCAAACGGTCCATGTAGGTATATAGTATACTTCGGCCTGAACGGGGTTTCCATACAGCCACCTTGAGGCCTAAACCCTAAACCCTAAACCCTAACTCAACCATTTCCAGTTGGTGCGTGACGCCCTCTTCACAGCCACGGAGTTCAACATGGGATCACTGACAATGCCAAGCGCCGCGGCTGTTCTGTGGGTCAGGGTTTAGGGTGCCCAGGGGTAACCCTAAGGGTCCAAGGACCCAAATAACAGGGTTGTAGGGCTCAAATATGGTACTATGAATTGCATTTGGGCCCTAAAGCCCTATTATTTGAGTCCTTGGACTAAGGTTTGAGGGTCCCAAAATAAGTGTTTGGAAAGGAACTTGCGGGGAATACCTCTATAATTCTAGTTACTCACAACCTGTCTTCGTGCTAGAAATTCCCAGATTCGGAAAGTCGGTGGCGGCGGAACCCTAAACCCAAGACTTGCTGGTGCTAAAGGAGCGACTGGAGCAGTGAATATGAGGGTTTAGGGTTCAGTGGTAAGGACTATTTTCGGGGATTATATGAGCTATAGTCTAAACTCCTAGCATCTCCCTTTGTAAGCCCTATCATAGGAACCCTATAGAGTACCTTATAGAAACCCCTTTAAGCAATTTCTCAAGTATGACTATGGCGTATACAGGTATTCTCGTGGGCAATCCATTCCGTCACCCCTCCTTAGCACCAGTAGGTTTGTTTTTGGTGATCTTTTGAGGTCCGGACGCCTTTATAAAATTCTTCGGAATCTTGAGCTCACTAAAGCCCCAAGACTTACACTAGTTTAGGGCCCTAGGGTAGTGTAAGATTTCCTCCATCAACCTGGGCCCTAAACCCTAAAAACCCAAAAGACCTAAACCCCAAATCCCAAACACTACACTAGGCCAGTATGTTGTACAAAGACGCAAAAACACTGCAACTACCAGTGTTTTGGGCATGGTCGCCAAAGGCATGGACGCTGGTGACAATGTGTCTTGCTCCGCATCCTTTGCACAATGTGTTGTACAAAGAGGCGAAAACACTGTAAATACCCGTGTTTTGGGCATGGACACAAGACGAATGACGTTCTTATCTCCCCCCCTCCCCCCCAGCCGAACAACACTTGAAAAAAAGTTACAAAAGGCTTTAAACGCATCAAAAAACGCAGGGCGACCTCTGCGACCACCACCAACTGCTTGGGTGGTTGTTAAAATTATGGTCCCTTCCTGGGTACCCTAAATATTAGGTGCCGTATTATAATAGGGATCCAAAAAGGGACCATAATTTTGACAACCACCCACTTACAGCGTGGCCTACAGCCTTGCTTATAACACGCTTGATGGCCATAACTCTCCTCCCTAAACCCTAACCCCCTTATCCCTTAAACCCGAAGCCCTAAACCCTAATCCCTTAAAGCCTAAACCCTAATTCCTAAAACCCTAAACCCTCCTCCCTAAGCCATCATAGAGGTGTTATCTAAATTGTAAGTAGGGTTATACCACCCGTTACAAGTAGTTACCAAGTGCCCTGAACTTCCAAATAGGGGTAGACGATTGGGCCATGTCTGCGATTCTGCGCCCAGAATCTTGCCTTCAGGGTTCTTGGGATTGGAGAACTATGCATTTTGTGGCAGTCAACCTAGCTCAGGTGTTTCTCTCATTTTAGGCCCTAAAAACCTAAACCCTAAACCCTACCGATTCTCAAGTCAAGAATATGCGTTTGAATTCGACAAGACATATCTACCTTAGAAGGACCCCCCCCCACCCTGTAATAGTGGTATAATAGGAATATATGAGGACCCGAATATAAACCTCATTATCCATAATAGTCACCATTACTGGGTGGGGGGTCCACCTAATATCTTCCTCCTAGAGTTGGACAGGAGCGCCCTCCTTTGAGGTTGTAGGGTTTTAGGGTTTAGGGTTTAGGGATTTGGGTTTAAGATTTAGGGTTTTAGGGTTTAGGATTTTGAGGTTTAGGGTTTTAGGGTTTAGGGTTTTAGGGTTTTAGGGCTCTAAGGTTTAGAGTTCAGGGTTCAGGGTTTAGGGCTTAGGGATCCCTGGTATTCACAACACACTTGCTCAAGGCCATGGGACCAGTACTATAACACAATTTCGCAGTGCACTATGGAGTACTTTGATCCCGTTGCCTTATGGTGCAAGTGCCCAAATTCTGGGGAGTTTGGTCCGACATATGACTAATTCTTGGTACCTGAGATCCCAATTTTTGGAAAATTGTGGATTGGTTTCTTTGGGGTCTCCACCCCGTAGCGGGTGGTTGTGAGCAATTTCCTGATTACGCGCGGAAACCAAAACCAGGCAATATCTTCTTTCCTCTAGTACATATTATGCTAGAGAACACTCGTGTTCGGACATATACCTACCTAGATTCCCTGAAGCTTTATGCAAGGCGAGTTGCCGATTGTTATTTGGGGAGAGGGACCACCCTTGAAGAACGTATTCCTCGCGTCGCCTACCTGAGTTGCCCAGAGTTTCCAAAGTTCTTTTACCCGGGAAGGTGTCCTACCAGGTCCTACCCTAAACCCTGAACCCCAAACACCGAACCCCCCCAAACCCTAGACTGCGCTAGGATTCCTAGGATCTAAACTCAAAGCCTTCCTTAGTGAAGGGGTTTTTACAAGCTCTGTTGAGTAGCATTTTATTTTTGGAATATTATGGTACCCATGATAGAGTAAGATTATTTCCTCCTTTTGGGGCATAGTATTTTGTATAAGGAATATTATCTTACTAGGTTCAACCACCAAAAAAAAACAATACGCTGTTGTGTGCTCAGGCGACTATATGGAGGCTGTACGGAGCTTAGCCGCTGGTGTCAACCAGCAGGGCCCACCTAGAAACTTACTGGTGCTTGCGGGGAGTGAGGAGTGAATACAGGGTTTAGGGTTTAGGGTTAAGGCGACTGTTACACGGGTATATGTGGGGATTATATAGGGCTTAGTATATAAGGATCCACTGTCCCCTTTCCCGAAAGCACCAGTAAGAAAACCCAAGACCTTAAACAAAAGACAAATAGTCTACAGCAGGCTCTTGTCAGGTTCCGCATTGGCTTGGCAAATGGTACCACTGGCATTCTGTACCTCCAGGCTGCAGCCGGCTTGTACATTATCATTAGTGATATATGGCTGGCTATTTCCAAATTCGCACTAAAAGTAGTATTGTTCTTCTTAAGCCCTAAAATCGAAACCCAAGTTTTGCGTCTCTATCATCAATTTTGATATTATTACCTACACCCCAAAAGTAGGTAAAATAATAGCCCTAAAGCCATAATGATAGCACAAAAGGCCATCATGTTACATACTTTGGGGCCCAGGTAGTTAGTCCTAGCATTGCTGGGATTTTTGATGTTAGCATGCAGCCAGAGAATCTGCTATGTCGGTTAGGGGCCTTCTTAGGCTTCTGGGCCAAGCTTCTGCCCCAGTACGGGTTTAGGGTTGGGTTCAGGGTTTAGACTCCTGTTTTGCAGTTGTAGGATTCGGGATTCAGATTTTGGGGTTTACCTCAGTTCGAACACTAGGGGTATCAAGATGCAAAGATTGGGTATCCTCCGAAAGGGTGTATCAAAGAAAGGTGCATTGTTCAGAATCTGGTGCATTTCATTGACACGCCGCCCATGCGGATGATGCTGATAGTGACTATTGACGTGGCTGTTGCAGTTAATCCCTAAACCCTGAACTCTACACAGGGTTTCCAGGGTTGATCCTATATCTTGTTATCTAGCCAGCACCAGTAAAAGCACGGTACTGAAATCTTGCAAAACCCTAAACCCCAAACCCTAAACCCCAAAACCCTAAACCCGAAACACTAAACCCTAAACCCCCCATTTGATCACACGGATTGCTCGCTGGCCAGCTGGCTTTCCGTCATCAGTTCAAAAAAGCTGGTCTGTGCTTAGCCTTAAGGGTCCAAGGACCCAAATAATAGGGTTTTAGGGCCCAAATACTATAACATTAATGGTATTCGGGCCCTAAAACCCTATTATTTGAGTCCTTGGGACCCTTAGTGGAAGCCTTAGGAGTATACTAGTCTCCAACTCTTTGTGGTGTTGTTGGCCAACGCCCAACCCCGCGGAAGGGGTCCGAGCATTCCATTTTACATAAACTTCTCCAAGACCCGTATTTCAATTGCTTTTACCCAGATCCCAGGTACCTAATCAATCTAAACCCCAAACCCCAAGCCCTAAACCCCAAATCCTAAACCCTAAACCCCAAGCCCTAAACCCCAACTCCTTAACCCTAAACCCAAACCCGAACCCTAATCCCCAAATCCGAAACCTTAAAACCCAAACCCCAAACCCCAAATCCTAAACCCCAATCCCGAAACCCAAACCCCAAATCCGAAACCCTACACCCAAATCCGAAGCCCTAAACCCCAAATCCTAAACCCTAAACCCAAACCCGAACCCTAACCCCCAAATCCGAAACCTTAAACCCTAAACCCCAAACCCCGAATCTTAAACCCCAAATCCTAAACCCCAATCCCGAAACCCCAAACCCCAAATCCGAAACCCTACACCCAAATCCTAAACCCTAAACCCCAAATCCTAAACCCTAAACCTCAATCCTAAACCCTAAACCCCAAATCCGAAACCCTAAACCCCAAATCCTAAACCCTACACCCACATCCGAAACCCTAAACACCAAACTCTAAACCCTAAACCCTAAACCCTAAGCCCCAAATCCGAAACCCTCAACCCTAAACCTGATAAGCTCTACCTTGGGTACCTGGACCATGTGGTTTCAACAGATGCAAAAACTCAAGCTCGTACCTTGCAAGCCGAAAGAGAGAAGCCTCTTGAGTCCTGCTAAGGCTCCTATAGGGTGTAGGATTTCGGGTTTAGGATTTAGGGTTTAGGGTTTTGGGGTTTAGGGTTCAGGATTTTGGGTTTAGGATTTACGCTTCAAGCTGCAGTCCGTGCGCGACCTCTTCCTGGATCGTGCTGGGACGGTGTCCGGCCACGGGGCGCGTCATCGTACACCGTCATGGCTTCACACCAACTGCGGGGGATCCCGATGTATGGGCGCGCCGAGTAGCCCCCAGGGTCCCCCCAGTCCCTCCCGCACGCCTCCTCCCCAGTGGTGTTTCAGCATGGTTTCCATGTCAGAGCCAAGGTCACTGTGCGAGATAGTTTATAGTATAATAGGGTACAAATATTGAGGTAATATAGGGATAATGGAAGAGAAAATGGAAACTACTATAGTATAATGGGAAAGACGTTTTCGACTTGGCCCATCGCAAGAAGCCATCCTCGTAGCCCTTCTTTCGCTGCCCACGGCCCTCTTCCCTAAGGGTCCAAGGACCCAAATAATAGGGTTTTAGGGCCCAAATACCATTAATATTAGAGTATTTGGGCCCTAAAACCCTGTTATTTAGGTCCTTAAACCCTTAGGGCTTTTTTTTGGCGCCAAACCCTAAACCCTAAACCCTCTTTTTTTTGGCATCATCTCGGATTCCAGAGCTTCCCAGTATCTCCGGGCCAATCGGAGTCACCTTGCCAGCACCTTAAATGGCGAGCCTTGTGGACCCACTTGCTCTAGCCTCTAGCCAACCCTAAACCCTAAACCCTAAAGCCTCTAATCCCTAAACCCTAAATTTAAACCCTAAATCCTAAACCCTAAACCCTAGACCCCTAAAGCCTAAACCCTCTAATCCATAAAGCTAGAGGATCTGAGTGACGAGCCAGGCCACAGGCTCACAGTCATGGCCCAGTTTATGGTCTAGGGTTTAGGGTTTAGGGTTAGGCTGTGAGAATTTTAAGTTTGCAGATTTCTCATTCTCTTCACATTTGTGTAGTCCACAGCATCTTCAGCTGGGGTATAGTAGGGATAAGAAATGCTATGAGGCCTGTAAACAGCAGGTATGGAACTTGTATGTGTATTGTGTATTTAGTTATGCTAATTAGGGGGCCTTTCTTGCATTGACATGGTCCTAAACTCTGAGTGCCCCACATTTGTCAATACTTTCACGCCCTAGACTTGATATGAGAGTCTCCAAATTAGGGGTACCATTTTGAGGATCGCAGTAATAAGGATTCTGTCGTTTGGGAGCCTGTATTGCAATCCCGTGCTTAGGGAAACTACCACATGGAACTCTAAACAGACCTCGATAGTACAAGAATTGCCGTTGGGCTTTAGGTAGGCCCACGCCTTTGCCTAGGCGACCACCTACAAGATGCTCTTTTCTGTGACCAGCCGATGGGGCTTGACAACAACCAAGGAGGCGATGTGGACACTTGCTTCTACTTGAGCCCAAAGTAGTGAGACAAACATGCCAAAATACCCAACAGGCCAGAGCGCGCAATTGTTCTACATGCGTTTTGGGGGCTCAGGTAGTAAGGACCATTATGTTATGCAAGGAAACTTGGGGTTACGGCGTAGGGGAGCCTCTGTAGCCTCTTTCGTAGTTCCCATGTGGGCTGCCATCCATATTAGGGTTACCACGGGAAAAGGGTCTCAGGTTTGGGGGTGTAAGTCTGGGAGTAAGCCTCACGCCCAAATTTTATGTAAAATCATGTCCGCCAAAAGCATTTCCCCAAACTTAGCTACAAGAATCCTACGAAGTTTCCTACTGATGGTTTACGGTTTTTCCCTTACTTCAGGGATTTGGGATGTCCTGGGAGATTTGCACCGGGTCCGTGCTCAGACTGCGCTTTGTTGTTTGGTGGCTTGCTCAACGCTGGCAATTACACATATAATGCTCCAATCCATCACAACAATATATGCGCCCAGAATTCCACCTAAGAGAGGTTTGAGTTAGGGCGTTGCCAACAAGTACAGTAGCCATGCTTATAGTCCTTATACTTTAGGGATAGCCAAACTGTGTTCGTTCCGCGAATTGGGAGGGCTGCCAATTCATTTGCAAACAATCCCTGATGCACTTCAAAAAACTCAAAGTTTCACTGACCTATTCTCAACATGGGTGCTCCGGGTCCCTGAGGATATGTAGTTCGGGGTTTTGTTTCGAAATCATTCCCTGTTTCAACCCTGATCCCTGAATCCTAAATCGTAAACCCCACTTGCCAATAGCGCCCTGCCAATGTGGTACAAGGAGTGGACAGTAGATCTAAGTTATGTTGTAACATGGGATAAACGTTATAAGCGCCATACTGCAAATTGTAGTTATAGGACTTATCGGTACAGTTATGTAACAAGGGGGGGCCTTCCTGGTAGGTGATGCTAACGAAGTTGAACTTCCCTGCGCCAATGGCCGCGGACTCAGCGAGAAGGGAGGGGTGGCCGGGGTACAGGGTTTAGGTTTCTGAGTTTAAGGTTTAGTCATTATAGGGATTAGAGTTTAGGATTGAGGTTTAGGGTTTAGGGCTTAAGTGTCAGGGACGATAACTGAGGGTTTAGGTTTTGGGATGGTCATTGGCTTTTGGGTCGTTTACGGTACTTTGTGCCAAAATCATTGGTTGTTAGGAAACACGTGACTTGGGGGAGGTAAACAATTCTTGGGTACTTGGACCCTTTGGGCTTAAGGTTTTTACGGGGTTGTGCGGAGGTTTGGAATTCGGGCTAGGTTTGAATCTCAGCACCAGCATCAAACAATTGCAAGCCAAACCCCGGAAAACGTTTATTACTGTAGCAGCTCAAGACAATACTTCCAAAATCCTTTCCACATCTTTTCATGCAAGAAAATACACCTGCAACCTAACCTGCTATTTGGAAACCATTTTTCTTCCTGACGGTATATTCCTTCGTGATATTCCTTGCTGAATGGCGTGGGAAGTTCTCGACATTTATCCTCCCTAAACCCTGATCTGAAGTTATCACAC
Source organism: Symbiodinium pilosum (assembly GCA_905231905.1). Classification (NCBI taxonomy): domain Eukaryota; class Dinophyceae; order Suessiales; family Symbiodiniaceae; genus Symbiodinium; species Symbiodinium pilosum. Next base: position 16,554 of record CAJNIZ010044172.1, on the reverse strand, counting down.
CCCCAAATCCCCGACCTCCCAACGGCGTTTTGGGCTGAACTCAAGACCCGAAGCTCCCCCAAATACCCAGCCTGGTACCCAGCCCTACCCAGACCCTCTCATGTACTCGCTTTTTAAGCATTCTAGCCAAAAAATGACCACCGCCCAAGAGGAACTTCGCGGGAGTGTCCAGGTAAAAACCCCACATCTCATGCTCCAAGTCCCAAAGCCCCGTCAATCTTCAACCGTTAGCCTTGAAAAAGGTCTCCATCAATGGGCCGGCCGAAATCAATCGCAGACGGCCGGATCGGATCACGTTGGAGGCATGGAAAAATCGCCCGGTAAGAGGGCCTTAGACCTTTCCAGGGACTTTAAGGGTATTGCGGGGATCCTCAGTTGGGATTTCATAAGATTTGTTTTGGGAAATACACGGCACCAATATGATGGTTTTGGGTACGAAGATCTCAGTGGTTTTGGTACCTAAAGCCCTGACATTTGCATCCTCGGGCATGTTCATTTTCTTTGGGGGCTCTCCGATTACCCTAAGCCCTTAACCTTAAGGGCCTAGACCTTAAGCCTTAAAGCCTAAATCTTAACCCTGCTGGTACGAGGCGGTCGGCATCCCATCAGCATGCGCCAACGCATCTGAGAATTTGGGCTACAATTGGGCCAGGGCCTCGGACGTCGTTCCTTGTCTGTGGGGTCTACCTCAACGCCAACAGGTTGCAGAACAAATATCATTTGAGCTGGTTTTAGGTGTTTTGGGGTTATTATTTCAAATTACTCTTGGGGGCCAGGCAGGGTCTAGGGCTCAGAGCTTGGAATTTACTTTATGAGAAGTCAATCAGGGTTTGGGGTTGGGGTTCTCAACAGATCCTCAGTACCTATATACCATATAGGGGATACTAACCCAAACCATATTGCTCATTCCCAGTATATATATATATAATACCATGTGAGCTATAGCCTCAGGGGTACTAACCCAAACCATGTTACTAGTTTCTAGTATAAACGCCTTAATTTATGACATATACGTACTTCGGATGCTTTGGAGGTTGAAGGTTTACGTAGTTAGAGTTCAGGGGCAAAATTCTGCATGTGCCCGCCACCCCTGGCCTAGTGCATGACCTAGGGTTTAGGGTTTAGGGTTTAGGGTTTCATGGGCTTCCTGAACCCAAACCCTTGAGGCGGAAAGGTTGTTGAAAAGACAAAAACACCCTATACAACCCCCCTCAAGGTTCCCCTGGGTTGCTGCTAAGTGACTTAAACTAAGTTATCATGTCATGGGTATATAGCTAACAACAAGTTGTCCTAGTAAATTACTTTAAGTTCCTTACCGTCAAGCCAGTGATAGCAGTATGTATCCGAAGCAAATGGACTTTCAGGATAATCTTGGGCAGGTAGTATGAGGGGGTGGCTCGGCAAACCACAAGCCTAAACCCCAAGCCCTAAACCTTAACCGCGTCGTTGTCATCTTCAATCTTCAAGTGTCGTTAGAGCGCAGTCGCAGGATTGCGGGCACGCAGCTGTGTTGTGACGATTCGCGTGAAGGTTTGAGAAATAATCTAGGGTTCCTTCCCATGGCCTGCTGGGACGTTTGGAAAGCTCCCACTAATGAACTCCAAACTTCTAAAGACGCAGCATGTTTTTTGGAATTCTCCTTCGGCATAGTTCTTCAGGATCCGATCAGAAACAAACATAGAACCAGACATCCCTTTTCAGGTTTCATGCCCGTCTCGGGTGAGCATCCCCTATCCAAGTCAAGAATTTCGGGCGGATAGGTCCAGAGTCTACAGCAGTCAGGAATGAGGTTTAGGTTTTTTGGTGTTTCTTAGGTTTTGCTTAGACTTTTTCCGTTGTGGATGTTTAGATTCAGGATTCTGTGATCTTGGTTTATCGTGCTTTTCCAGCAAGATCTCTACCCGCCAAAAAGAGCCCTGTTTTGTACGACAGACGTGGGGGAGTAAGCTGTTGTTGGATTTGGGTTCTCAGCTGCTTTTCAAGCGGTGTATATTGTGGTAGGTAAACAATACAAGGCTCATGGAGGGGGGCTCCTATGGTTCAAGTAATTCTACAAAAAGACTCCTGCATGACCCTTAATACCTGGAGCGCGTGGACACATGGCAATTCCAGAGCTCTGCGAATTGTAGGAGTTGCAAGCTTCAAGCTACAACAGGGTCTATAGGGCTTGGGGTACCCAAAGGGTCCGAGTACCCAAATAACGGATGTGAAGTCCAAAGTACTACAATTTGTGTGTCATCGCATTAGCCATCTGAAGAAGTTTAGGGCTTAGGGATTTCAACGTCCCTGAGGCCCAATATCCCAAATGTGAGAGTTTTTAGGTACCGAAACCCATTCAGATTGTATTGTTTGGGACGCGAAGCCCATTATTTAGGTGCTTGGACACTCAGCTTTTCGTTCAAAATGTCCTGAGGTAGATTGCCAATCTGTTGTTCAGGCTGTGTTCAGTGTCATTAATCTACACTGCCAAAGGCCTGGAAAGCAAATCGCATACACATACATACAAATGTACATAT
>CAJNIZ010044171.1:140386-164179 GCA_905231905.1 Symbiodinium pilosum | reverse complement strand
ATATATCCGTATTTCGTAATCCTCTCTATCTAATCTAAAAATCTTCAAGAATAATATTCAATAATTATAATAGAATATTGAAAAAAAAAAACCAAAAAAATTCTATTAATATTAATTCTCATAAAATAATATATATATTCAAATAATCGATGAATAAATTCCTATTCATAATATATATATATATTCGCATAAATTTATGAAATTAATCCTAGAAAATATAGTGATCATTATATCCTAAAATTCATAAAATATAATTCCAAAGATCAACGATCGATAAATATATCTAGCAAACCATAACAACGAAAAAATCAAAACGAATTGAGATTATTAATCTTAATTAATCAATATATCTCATTAAAGGATATTCAGAAAAACGACGTACATAGACAGAAAAAAATCATAAATTATTACGATCCCTATTATTAATAGAATATAAATACTTAAATTCTCGTCTAAATAAAGAAAAAAATATAAAATTATATAGATTGAAATTGAAAAATTCCGAATCAATATATCTATTCTTTCAATTTTAAATTACGCCTACCGCGCCCGCTTCCCCGCTCTCGACGAAGCACTTGAGAGATTCTAGAATTTCAAAATCCCATAGAATTATGATGATTTATTTTCGATCAGATTTCGGATATAGTGCTTATCATCTAAATATTTCTCGTAATTGAAGATTTCATCAAAGGTTCAATTGACAATCTTTGAATATGCCTCATAGAATGGTTCTTCGCCATCAATTGAGGCAAATGCCGCGCAATGGCTTGAAAATTGCCCAAAAAATCGTTAGCGTCAATTCGTATGTAATTATGTAAAGATCATACGACATATTTCGAAAATGAGCCCCTACATATATGTGGCAGGCCATGGTGCATGTCGCTACCTCTAATTTCGTAGAGCCTTGGAGGGATCCCAAAATGATAAAGCCTCAAACAATTCAACAGCTTTGCGTTGCAATCCGTGGAGGGCATCGTGGCCCTGGATCCCTCCGTCGTCCTGTTATATAGGGTGGGGCCTTTGGGCGACCCCCCACTTAAATCTAGCACCGCTCCCTGGATTGCAGGAGACAACAAAGAAGTTCATGCCAACGTTATCCACCCAGTAACAGTCTATATGAGGGGTCATATTAAGGGCCATATAGGTATATCATAGATATTATCCAACTGTTACTGAGTGGGGGCAGTACCCAATGTGTGGCCGGCATGCTGAAGGCCGAAGCCCTGGCTCCTCAAGTGACCAAGAGGTCTTGAGGTTCCTTATGGGGGTTTCCCAAAATCAGGGGTACCTTTTTGGGGGTCCCCATAATAACGACTATGGTATTTTGGGGTCTATATTGGGGTCCCCTTTTTTTTGGGAACTACCTTATCCCGCCTAGAGCCTTCAGCCCTGAATCCCAAAGCCATCAGCATCTTCCCCCAGTTTCCATTTCATTTTCCACTTTCTTTTCCATTTGATTCTCCATTATAGTGGTATAATATGGAACCATAATATTGGTAATCCTTAAACCGCTTAAAGCCTTCAACCCTGCAGTCTACTCTTTTGTTCATGGGCTCAGGCCAGCAGAGTTGAAGAATTTTTCAACACGTCGAAACAGCACAGCAGCTCGACGCCAGCCCAGCACAATCCATCTAGGAAGGCAAAATTGCAAATCTTCGACCAAACTTGGTCGAGGGCTTGTGAGAGGGGATCCAGGCCGTGCACCTTTGATGACTCCGGGCTGTCAGCTCTCCTGAATTCTACGGTTCCTCATACTGATGCTTCAGGCACAACTGGGTACGACTCTGCTCTGTGTTGTGAAAACGACATTCATACAAATAAGGACGCGGGACCACACGTATCACTTAAACATGTTAAGCAAACCCCTCCTGCGGCTAAATGTTCTTTGTTTTTGTCGAGAACACTGCAGTCAACCTCACATGTGCCTGAACAACGTGAACCTCTAGGCAAGGGGGTTCAGGCGTGGTCACAACAACATGTTGTGACTGATGCAAATCTAATTCTGGTCCATTCAACGAACGCAGCCCACATGAAGTTCACTGACACGTGGGCGACTCTTGTCCCGACTTCAACACGGGCTCCATGAGGTGCAGCTTCTCCTTCAGGTTGGCGAGGGTGAGGTTCTGAGCTGCTTGGCCTGTGGCGAAGGTGTTGCGAAGCTCGGCCAACTTCCGCACGGCGCTGCGCAGATCTCTCATGTTGGGATGTTTCACAGGATCTCCCTTGTCTTGAAGCTCCTCCGCATTTGCCTCCTCACTCTCCTCCTCATTCTCTGAGAGGCGGCGGTCGTACAGAGGGAAGGGCTTCCTGGCAACAAAGTCGAGCGTACTGAATCCATCCAGGGTCAAACCATCTTCACGAACGCTCGCTTCCGCGAGCCGAAGGCCTTTCCGGGTTCCGAGCAAGTCCAGCTCGACGTTGTCATCAGGGTCCCGTGTTGCCAGTTGGCAACTGGCTCCAAAGTTGAGGTGCATGTATGCCGAGCACTGAACCAGGAAGTTCCTGACGTTGCCTTCGATGACCGTGTAGTTGGAGAGCACCAGCACAATGGCTACTTCGGTGAGGCTCTCTCCTTTGGCGCAGGAGATGTGAAGCCCGGCGCCCCAGCTGGCCAACTGAAAGACTGAGGAGACCATTCCCGTGATGCTGGACCCACAAAGGGTGGGCAGATTCATGAAATCAGGACAATGACCTTCAGATGCTCTTCAATGCAACGCTATGCAACGCTCTTGAACATTCTAGGCCGCCTAAATCTTAGCAAAGGTCAACGGGGATGTCTGTTGCTGAGGGACTCTGGCAGGTCAAGGAAGAGCGCTTAGTAACTTGCGTCTCCTTACCTGTGACTTCCTGGGCTTGCAAACGGAGGAGGGGATGGCGAAACACATTGCTGGGCTCTACTTTCTTTGGCCTGCATGCTCGGCGTCCCCTTCTATGGCTATGGTTTTTGAGGGCTGCAGCAAATGGGTGTTCCCAGACCCGCCCATGAAAGCAGTTTGAAGTCTCCAGCATGTGTCAACCAAGATAGGCTTTGCCAGGCAACCTTCATGTGGAACTTTCCCTAGATTACTGTTCCCAAAATGGGGGCAATTCACATAGGGCCCCGTATTCTAATAGGAACCTAAATATAGGACCCGGTGTTGACAGTAATTTAGGACAATCCGAAACCCTAAACCCCAAGCCCTAAATCCGAAATCCTAAACCCTAACCCCAAACCCTAAATCCGTGTTAGAGCTTAAGGAGCCCGGAGGACGGAGAACCCAGCGCTGAGACCTCCTCGGGGTGCAGACTAGGTGTGGAGCGCCTGAAACCCCGAAACTGGATACTTGGGTCTCCCAAAATCAGGGGTTTAGGGTTTCCCAAAATTAGGGGTACCTTCTTGGGGGTCCCCATAATAAGGACTGTAGTATTTTGGGGTCTATATTGGGGTCCCTCATTTTGGGAAACTACCAATATGTGAGCTGTAGTCAAAACTCCGAGATCCCCTTAATAACTCCTATAATACCTTCCTATACAACCCCCTGTATCACCCCCATGCAGGCTCATGTGGGGGAGGCTAGGTTCCCCATCTCTGCCATTGTAGCCTTAAGCCCCTGCAGCAGCAAACAATTTTCAAGTCAGCAAAAAGCAAGTTACAACTAAGCCCAAAAACAAGCTTCAAGTAACCTCGCTACCGGGTCCACGGTAATCACCAACTTAACGCACCAAGGGACTGACGAGCTGCTGTGAAAATGTGGCAATCTGCGTTATCCATGCAATGGCACCGGTTGCGTCCATCGCGCAAGCCGCCTCGGGTACACCGGTGAGGTAGTCGTAGGGGCCGTAGCGAACGTTCTTGTCGCAGAAGTTGAGATGGGCAGCTCTCTGGATGAAGAAGATGTACTTGTAAAGGTTCGTGATGATGAAACCGACATCCACAGAGCATTGCACACCCATGCCTGCAAATCCGCTTCCCATGAACAAGCGGCGGCCGGTTTTGGGCTGCCGGCCGACCTGGGACATGACCGCGCCTTCATAAATTGTGCAGTCATTATCGAAGCAAGCTTTGTGCTTCTGTCGCAGGCCTTCCAGTGGCTCCTGTTTGCATGTAGTCATTGCCAGGCTGGTGCTTGCGTGTATTTGGGCGATAGCGGTGATCGTTCCAGTGGCAGCTGCGCCACATTCTGCACCAGCGTTCGGAAGGATCCCGCAAGTGGACACCGCATTCGACAACCACGTTGCAGCATTGCCAAGCATCTGTGCCATGGTTTCAGAATTCACTGTGCAAGCAAACGTGCCAACTTCGTCACGAGGTGGCGGGCAAGTGCGGGTAATGGCTTCAATGTCAAGGGCGAAGGCTGTCAGACTGTCCATGGTCTCAACGATGTTGAAGACACAAAAGGCTGTCCGATAGTCTTCCTGTGATCTCAGGTCCTGGTCTCTGATGCGTATTGGACGATTTGCTGCCAAGGCAACAGAACCCCGGGCCAGCTCTTCACGTTCGAAAGGCAAGTAATTCTTTTGCGCCCCTTGCGCGGCGACGGCAATGGGGGTCTGCAGGACCCGCACGTCGGGCGGAAGAACCGCAAGCTTGTGCTGGGCCTCGCTCTTCTCCTTGGCTGCTGCCATAGCAGCGGCAACGATGGCATCTGCCTCAGCCTTGGACTTCACCGCCTTGAGCTCCCGGACAGCAACCTCAAACTTGCCTTCCACGGACAAGGGAGTTCCTTGGAAAAGGGTGCGTAGAGGCCGGAAAGGAATCTGGCAAGGATCCACAATGAAGATCCCTGCGGCACACATCGCCAGAACGCTCAAGCACATGCTGGCAACCACTTGCCATCTACAGGGCTGCCAGTTGCGAACAGCTGGTTCATCCCCGAGCAACTCGATCTCTTCATCCGTCCCATGGTCCGGACGAGCCACCCTTGCCTGCCGCATCGCTCTACAAGCTCCTTGAAATTGCCACTTGTCTACGCAGATGGGCCGAAATTTCTTTTGAAGCCAGACCATAAGGTGGCATTGACACGGGTTCAAGCATACAGGCGTAGACTGAATATCTCACATCATGTCTTGATTTCTTGGTCAGCCGGACCACAAACAGACACAGACTGAACACAATAGCAAGCAGAACTCAACTCGCAATGTCGAGCAACTTTGTTACATCTGAGCGGTGGCGATGCACGTCTGGGTGGTACTATGGCTCCGGCACAGCGCGTAAGAAGCTTCTTTGCCATCTCCCCTCTGGCTTCCATGATTATTCAGCCTCCGCGGCTTGGAGAGGCTCAACCGCGGGAATTGGAAAGTGTTGAGATCTGACAAAGTAGCAAGCTTAAGGCATCAGGCAAAAGATGGGCCCTACGCCGTTTGCTCAACCACTCAATGGGGGCAGAATTCATTTAGGATTTGTTTTTGTTTGTTCGTCTTCCCTTCTAAAAACTGGAGTTTTTGGTAGAATGCACCACCACCATCACCACCTGCAGCAACATCACAAGCATAACTAGCCACAACTCCCTAACATCCCAATGAGGGCATTTGGCTGCATAAAGGTGAATGTTGGGGCACGATGGCTGGATGCCTGAATTTGCGAGCGCTGCTGAATCGCAGTTGCTTCCTCAGGGCTGTTGGTGCCACTGCATTTTGATTCAAGGTGTGTAAACATCACAAAAAACATGGTCCCTGGCCCATTCTTGCCGGATGGATTCCTCACTTGCATGCTATCTGTTAAGTTAAGGCTGTCAAGGTGCCACTGGCTTCGTTTTTCAGATGCCGCCCCAACCTCTCGCCGGAACTGCGACTTGAGCATGTCCAGCTCAGCCTTCCCCCTTGCCACAACGTTTTTGTGCAAATTCGAGCGAAACAGCTTCAAAACCTCCGAGCGCACTACATTTCTTAGCTCTGCAAGTGCTTCCCGAAAGGCAAACCTGTCAGGGAACACATCTGCGACCTCTTGAACTCCAGAACTGCGCCACATCCGCCTCTGCGAGATGCCTGTTACATCTCTCTTGCCGCACGCGCGCATCCACTGCAAATGCCTCGGGGGTGGGACTTACAGGACAGGAAGTGCAGCTGAGACTAGACTGGGAGGTGACGGCATGAACGACAACTTCACCACGTGCACGTGGATGGCATTCATGTGCGCAGCAAGATGAAGATCTGGAACTTTTTCCCCACCAAGAATTAGATTGGCTCGCATGCTTCAACTAGACGGTCATCATCGCTTCTCATCACTTGTCACCATCATTCAAGATTTATATGGACGTCAGCAAGGGGTCTTCATGGACGCACATGTAGTTGGCCCGTAGCTGGCAATCCAACTTTAGTACAAGTATCGGAAGCCAGTGGCAACTACAAAAAATGGCAGTGAGAGTAACAGCGACGATAACAAGAGAGCCACAATAGCAACATGGCTACAGAACAGCAGCGCTTGCATTAATTGATGGCATGTAGTAGAACTTAATATGCAACTCATAGCACACGCACGCACATCCTATTTCGACTACATTAAGTGCGTCCGTCCGTTTCTCCATCCATGCATGCATCCAACGGTGCATTGATCCATTCATGAATACATCCATCCATCATGCATCCATTCGTCCGTTCACATACATATGTAACACACATAAATAACGAAATATAGTTACATATATACAACCGCATACAACCACTCGCGAAGCTCCTGGAAACGGCCCTGACAAGGATCTGAGCCAATAAGCTGCCAGAGGTGCAACTCCACATCGGTTGCAGGTCGTCAAGCGATTCATAACACGCCGCAATGCAGGCAGCAGCCTGTGCAGAGTTGTTATCCAAGCGGTAGCCCAGAGGCTTCTGAACCTGAAGTCAACCACAAGACCTTCTTGCACTTTGACCGCCACTTGTGATTCATCTGCATGGACGGTTGCATGGAGCCTGCGGGTAGCTTATCAAGATGATCTTGTTCCTCGGACAGATCCACATGCTTGAAACGTGGCGTGATGCTGTCAACATCTTGGCCCTGGACATCGTGCGAGGAAAGTCCAAGTTGGCCTCTCGCACCAGCTCATGGCAGAAGGTGTCCAACCTGACATGGGTCAGACTTTTATATCAAAGTCCAGCAGCTGCAGCTTTGGGACGCTGTGTGCCCTGAGTACTTCACACACATCTCTCAAGCTTGCTGAATTCTTCGACAGCATTGAGATAGTAGTGGGATCAAACCTATCGTTCTTGTACCAGTAGTTCTGGTAGTACGTGTGCTACTACCACTACAAGCAAGAGTACCGGTTCTTATCCTACAGTAGTAGTTGCACTGGCAAAAATTTCGCACCAGCACCACCACGCTGATGCTTCATTACTCCACTCCTGCCACTTCTCTCTGCGGTATGTCCACTACGGCAAGTTGAGTTAGAATATGATTTGCCCGCAACCGGGCAGCTCATGGGCAAACGTCGATTGTCGGCCAAACTTGGGAATGGCCAGGGCAAGGTGACGGCTCCAGTAACCCTAGGATCAAGAGATGTTGAGCCAAGCAGCAGTAAAGTGGCGAAAGTCTTTCCATGACGTTTCAAGGATCTTGTTTGGCTATTTCTAGTAGAAAAGGTGCAGGATACAAGGGGTCTTCGCTTCAAGGGTTGAACTAAGGGTCAGAACGAGTCAGAACTTAATCGCAAGATTGCCATGGCAGCTGCAATCTGAAATTGTGATCACTGATCAGGCCTGTTGCAAATGTTTTTGCCAGAGCTCCTTTTCTTACTGCCGGTCCCCACCCGCTTGTACCCTCAAGAGTTCCAGGTTTCTTGCACAAACTTTCCATGCAGTGCAGCAGTTGCTATTGCTGTGTCAGTTGCCGTTGCTGTCGTCGTCGGCTGTTACTGCTGCTGTTGTTGTTGTTGTTGTTGTTGCTTTCGCTCCTGCTGTGTTGTTGTGGGTGATGCTGGCATTCTTGGAGCACAGGGGGTGGTGGCGGCTGTTCTGGCTTTGTGGGCTTTATATCTATGAACTTGAAAAGGGCAAAACATTTGAAGACAAGCGAAAGCGAAAGAATTCTAGAATCTGCTTTCAACCACTGTACCCCACAATGACTCCTCGATCCTTGCCGTGGTCATCATAGAAGTGGCAGGAGTTGCAGTAGCAGGCAGTAGCAGAGGCACTGGAAGTCGTCGGTAATACTGGACGCATTAGGAATGTAGTCATTGTAGTAGTAGCAGTAGTAGCAGTAGCAGTAGTAGCAGTAATAGCAGTAGTAGTAGCAGCAGCAGTAGTAAGAATGCATTTATGAAGACAGAGAAGGAGGAGTAGAAGTACTCTTGCTAGCTACTGTTGTAAGTAGCAGTAGCAGTAATCAGCAGCAGCAGAAACGGCAGTCATCACGCTGCATCTGCACCAAGACTCAGGACAACATTTGCAACCGTCCTGTTCAACTGTTGCTTTGGGTCGCGACAGCCATGGTTGACGCAAGGTTGGGTTTCTTGAGTGCTGCGCAAATGGCTGAGGGCCATGTCTCTCACTCAAACTTATGAAGGCTTTAAGGGCAGGAATCTCCGAGCTTGCATCCCCTGCTTGGGGTCTATGTCTTCGGCCTCCCATTGCGGCAAACTTCTTTCATGGGTCATGACCCCAAAATTTGAAACCATGAAAGCAAATTCCAGCACTCCAAGCCCGAGACAATAGACCCAGAACTTGAATGCCAAAATCCCAAAACTCCAGTCCTAGACCCTGGAAAGCACTGCAAAACATTTTGGACAGCTCAACACTCCTGGTCCTTGGTTCGGTCAATGCCAGTCTATGCTGTCAGCTTTTCCAGGTTCTTCTCTGCTTCTGTCTCCGGCTTGAATGGCCACGCCAAGTTCGTTATGAGGAACAGGGCAACTGCAATGCATAGCCTGTGCTCATTGCTGTCTTTCAAGAGATCCTACTCAATTGCATAAACGGGTCTCTTTATTCGTCACCTTGCTTGACTTCTGACAGCCCAAATACATGATTCCTGGCATCAGCTGCCTGTTGGTCACACGACGTCTTACTGGCGCAGTTGGGCTCGCAAAGCTGTAGGTGCCCATTCAGGCCCCGCCCTTCCATCATGAGTGGATGGGTGGATTTGACTCTGAATTTCTCGGCTGCAATTGAACAGCAGCCACGGGTAAGCAATCGAAAAGCACGAGAACGAAGCTACAAGCATCTCACATGTTAAGGTCGTGGTCCCACAAGCGCGTGGTGTTCCAGTCGCCCGTGCAGACCCCAAAGCACGGGAGAAACACGGAGAGGAGAAGCATGGAGAATGGCTTTCATTGGCTTGATGATTGCTCTCCGTTGGGTCTAGAACCTTTGCAAGCATTTACCAGCCTGAAGGCTGCAAAAGTGAAGGGGAGCCAGACGGTCGCTTGATGTCTAAGCTGCCGTTTTTGGAAACAGCTCACGATAGATCAGGACTGCTGTGCCCATGCCGGCATGCTTTATGCTGGACATTGGCGGCTTGCAACAAAAGGTTCGTGCCAAACCCAGCAGAAAGGCAGGCAGAGTCATGAACATTGGAGATTAATCACAACCACAACCTCAAAACCGCAACCCTCGACCCGGAAGACGAAACGCCGAGAATAAAATTCCAGCAATGCATACGACTGAAATGAACCCAGAGGCTGGCTCAGCAGCAGGACCTTGGTCCATTTTGAAGTCCCCACATGCTGGATGCTTAATCTCAAGCCCTTGGATTCATCACGAATGTATGGGGCACATCGAAGCGGTGGGGAATCCTACTGTATCTTCCTGTAGGAATTGTACTGCCGGGAAGACAACACCAAATTGTGAAAGGAAGCAGGCTAGCTCCGGTGTGAAACCGTACATGTGTATCCTAGTCCTAGGGTGTCTCATCACCAAGAGGAGAAAACTCTAGCCACAAAGCCGACGCAGCAACAGCCTGTAATTGCCCACTTCCACCTAATCACACATCCACGACCCTTCCCGTGCCCCCTGAGCCTCGACAACAATGACTGAGCGGTCTAGGTAAGGCGGTGCACGCCACTAATTCACAAAGGAATCAAGCCCTAAGCCCTCCACCCCAAAACCCTGCGGCTTCCAAAGCTCGGGGAAACTACGGCTCCTTGGATGGATCCCTGAAATTTCGCAAGATTGGGACTTTCCAAACGTATGTCTCTGCCATTCCACGCTGAGTCCTCAAAATCAAGCAGTGCCACATGAGCTAGAAATTTGCAAGGAAGAAAAGTTTCTAAACGTAACCGGATCACCATGAAGTCGCCTTCAAAGTGCCAGAAAACCAAGGCCAACAGAGGCGTCGGGAGCAGGTTGACAAATGCAGCTACCAAATGACCAATTCCTTGGATGTAAAGGCCATGTTTGGGGTCCAGACTGAGGCAGCGCTGCGAAGCTTACCAAGTTGTTGGTTGTTCTGAAATTCTTAATTTAGGATGCGAATCACAACCCACGTATTTTGCAGGCCATGTGCCAGAAGAGCTTACGTGAGACAAAGCAACCACTGCCTCCATGCAAATTCAATGCAAGATTAGCAAGATGCCTTCGTCGATCTCTTAAGCTGTCGTCTGGGGGCTTGTGCCTTCAACACATTACCCGAAAACGACAAAACCATGGGAGACAAACTGAAAGCCTGGGAACCAATCAGCCGCGCATAGACCTGCATCCAAATTCGTCCAGCATGCTGGCTCATTGCAAGCCAGCTCCAGAAATCTTTCGCACTTACACCCAAGACTACTTGGATAGAACGTTCGGGATGAGTGATGCGCCTTCGACTGTCTGCCAATAGACTACTCTTGTTGGAAAGCATGCATTCATCACCAATCCAAAGCTGACAAGGCCCGCCTGCGTGGGAAACTCGGCGCTCAAGAACCTTGGTTACATCTTTTGTTCAAGGCCACTCTGGATTAGTTACAGTCATCGAATGACTTGCGGGGCTCACAACTCTTGAGTCTGGCAGATACAACTCTTCTGGAATTTGCTGCCTAAAGCGATTCTTATTGAAGGAGTTTCTGCATCTTGCGAATTACAACACCTCAAGAGGGTCCGCAGGCCACCCAAGAAGCATGTAGTGCGTAGACGCGAAGGCATGGCGGTGCATTGCCTTGTTTGAGTAAGGAGATGCTTGGAGCCCCATAAACGCACTATACTTCGTGGTGCCTCGAGCTCCGGGTGTTCGCTTTCCTGCTGGACTTTGGGAAACGACAAGCTCTTCTAAAGGACACCCGGGAGCCGTGGTCAAGTCGAAGAGCGGCAAGATCCATTGGCCAGGAACCAGACGCATGCACTGCCAAAGCAGGTGTAAGGTTGCGCAGAGCAGGTATGGGGCCTGTCGGTGCCCAAACTTCTCCTTGGCTGAAGCCCTCGCCTTGTGGGAACAGTCTGATGCTGAATATCTTCTGGCATGTCTTGCTGACCCTGTTTGAAACGTGGAAAAATATATTCCATGGGCACCAGAGATCCACCACGTATGCAAAGACTGGGATCATAAATATGTTGAGGCTGTATTGCGAAACCGTGAAAATGTCCAGCTGCCACTGCACATCCATAGAGCTTGCGAAGGTCGCCTTCTTCCACATGAGCTCATCGTAGCGGAAGCTTAGCATGCCTGGAATTCCAATCCCATGGGCTTGAGGACTGGCAACTATTCCTGAGTGTGATCTCTATGCCTCGACACCCGAGTTCTGCATCCTGGATACGGCCCCACTATACAATATGACGCGGGAAAGGCGCCAGGATAGTGTATGGCGAGGTGACTAGACTAGTGCCTTTGGACCACTTCCCCTACCCTAAATTGCAGGGTTGAAGGTGTGGGGCAAATACAGAAGATCTAGATGCAACGATATGTGAAAATCATGGTCATGTGAAAGCCGAGGATGACCAGAAACTTCTTCGAGCGGATTTGCTCCATGACACCTGGGAGCTGCTGTTCGAGAGGAAGAACTGGGATGCCGTCCGCAAGCTTAGGGGATCGAGTTTTGGGGATTATTGGGGTACCCACTCTTGGAAAAAGCTTTCCGTAAAGCCTCAATGCTGATGTACGCTTACGAGATCTCAAGCTCTATGTACAACTGAATTCCAAAGGTGTGGTGGATTGTTACTTTGGCGTATCTCCCATACCAATGTCCTTTATGACCCCGCCTGGTCATAGAAAAAAGCTCGGCACCTAACCTCAATACAGGGTGGAGCTTGCATTGAACACAACGAGTTTTACTCGTGGGGAATGATAGGGACTATGTCGTTGGCTTTCTCAGCAACTCAGCATTTTGAAGCCCGTTTTTGTGATTGAAGCCCGAACTAGGTGGTATCACTTTCCTACAATGGGATTTCCGTGGATACTGAAGCTGCCACCATGTTCAACACTGTGGGTGTAGTTAAGAAGTCTCCTGACCAGGGACTGGTGCTCTCCTCAGCAGTTGTGGCAGAAGGTCCTGGGGCCCTGCCCGACCAACAGCTGCTGGAGATGGCCAAGCACAGGCCAAGCACTAGGACATGGATCATCATGACCTGCGGCTTCTCAACTTTATCTCCTTTCTTTCCCTCTCCCTCCTGCTTTCGTTCACCCCAACTTACGTTCAAGGCACATTCAATCAGTCTGAGATGCCAAGACATAGACAGTGAGATGAGTGCTCCTCCTAGACTACCTTTCATGCTCGCATACAATCCTAAATCAGGCTTGCTTATCACGACCAACTCCCTTCTATAAGGAACTCACCCCAAGCAAAATCAATAGGCCTGAACTTGAATATCAAAAAAGGAAAAGGTAAAGAGAAGGTAAAAATGGCGGAACAGCTGTCGCCACCGTGGCAGCGGCGGCCAGTATTTGTTGTCAGACTTTACCGATAACACTGCTTCTCCTCCTGCTGCTGCTTCTGCGGCAACTTCAGCCACCACTTCTGACCTCTACCATCACTCCACTCATGGTCTGCCGACGATACCACTACTGCCACTGCCGCTGCTGCTACTACTCTTGTTCTGGCCCACGGTTCGAAGTAAGTGTGGAGCATGCCTAGGCAGGGGATGTTGGGCTGGGATGTCTGCAGAACACATCGTTATTGTAAAGGCCTGAGCAGGCCAGAAGCTGCAGTGTCAACGTCACTCTTACCACCAAAAGTTACACAATAAACTTGAAATCCTTGAGAAGTTCCTATTATGGTATGCGTCTCTTCCTCAGGGCACGCTAAGTCAACACCGTTTCAAGTTAAGCGCGGCGCCAAGAGAACACTGCCATTTTTTAGCCGTTGCCCACCTGGCTCCGCGCAAGGCCTGCCCTGTATGCCAAGCTGAAGAGCTCCAGAGTCATGCCTCGTTCGATTCAAAACGCAGGCCGCAGTTTACCTAAATACTCAACCCAGATTCTTGGGGATTGGGATCCCTTGGTTTGGGCCACGTCTCAAGTTTGGGATTCGTGCTCTCACAAAAGCACTGAACGCGCAGAAGGCCTGATGTGACCCGGAGCGCCATCAGAATTCCCACCACGATGGGCAAATTACCTGAGCCATAACCAAAGCATGGTCTGTGTGGCCAAGCAATGTCCATTCCTCATATTTTCTCATGCAGCTGCCTATTTACCTGCTGCAGGCCTTTAGCTTGAGTGTTTGCTTTATCCAGCCTCAGAGTACGCACTGCTCACCACAAGATTTGGTGTTTTCCACCTGCTGAGTCTCCCTCAGTCTTGCCGAATGCTTAAGTAGCCAAGTCACTATAACTATGACTATAACTGCTAGCTAAGAGGTTGTCCTCGCGGCTTCACTTCACTTAGCCTTGATATCTTCGCAGATCCAAAAGGAACCAAGTTGCTGCTGCCCTTGCTTGCGCTGAAATTCGCCAAGGTCACAAAGCCTCGGTTGGTCCCGGCTGTGAATGACCATCTTTTCGGGGTTGCAGATGGTTGCAGTATCTCTTGTTATTTTGGCCTTCATTGAACAATGTACTGCGAAACCTTACCTGGAAAATCCTGACCCCCTAGCTTTTTGGCCCAAGACTCAGCCACCCATCCCATAGAGTCCAAAAGCCAATGGCCAAACCTTGCTTGTCCAGTCCGCATGAAGCATGCAGCTTGCTTGGGGCAGGGCACTTCAAAGTTCAATAACTGCATTTGCAACTAGCCATGCGCTGTGGAGTTGCTTGTCGTTCTAGCTTTTGTGCATCAGTCACTCTCTCCGGGTATTGGGTTTGCCTTGTGGTGAGGCGCGAGTCGTGTGCGCGTCGGAATTGAAATCAAGCCCACAGGCAACAAAGAGATGAAAGGAAGCTGGTCCTGACTTGACCTGGCAAATAGTGCAGCACAAACAATCTTGCTCAGTTGAACGTTCACACACTCTTGCGAGGTGAAGGCATGCCTTATTGACTCATATTGTGGCACTCCTCACGTTGTGATGCGGCGAGATCGGACTAGTGGTGTCAACCTTGCAATGCTTTTCCAGCTAGCCGGCAGCACCATGACGCTGCGGGCTGTTCCACAGCCAAGTGGTCGTGTTTCCGTTTGACGAGACAGAAATCTTGACCCTTTTTCCTGTACCTTGAGCCCGCAGGCCTGAAACCCAAACCTAAATCCTTTTGCATCGTGGCCTCTCGCAGTTCGAACGACAGGACGCAAAATCCCAAGTTTCATATCATCAGCCTGCGAGTTGTTTTTCAGAGCAGCCCTTGCAGCTTTGGGCACCTTCTTTCAGTTCCAGCTTCTCACAGCTTCGCAACCCTGCCGGTTTGTCCCGAGCTGTGGAGAAGACTACAAAGAAGCAGTTTCCAGAAAACTTTCTTCACGGTCACAGTGAACTGCTAACCAAGCAAGCCCGCATGCCTTAACACCCTGCAGGGATGCCCGGCAGACGAAAGCGGGTCGATGTTGTGAGCGCGGCCCATTCCCTGGTGTTTCTGTGTCTTTGCCAACGTGAACTTTGCTTGACACTGGGATGCAAGAAAAGGATTCGATGTATGGAAACATCTGGCTGGATCTGTGGCACAGGCCTGCATGTTTCAGATTGTTTTAGAAACTGTCCCTGCGACGGAAAGCATGTGAGAAATATTCGCAGCTGCCCAGGGACGAGGTTGCCGCTGGCGGGCGCAATCGCCATCAGGATGCTGCCAGCCATTACCACCAGGACCCCCACCTGGAGAATTGCAATTCAACGCTGGCATCGTTGCATCTCAGCAGCGGCTCTGCGTTGCCAATTCTACAAGTCCTGAAGTTTGACGGCTGCAGCTAGAAGACATGGGTATTTTTACGATCACCGAGGTGCATGGACCTTGTTCATTGGATAAGCGCCTCAGCTTGAAGCCCTCAACCGTGCACCTCAGCCGATACAACCAACATATATCTTGCTTGTTGTCGCATCCCGGCATCTGCGCCAGCTGATGGGCGAGAAGCCTATTCCCCTCAGCCATTTCATCCCTTTCGACGAGCCGGAAAAAATTCTGCAGGATCCAGTGTCAAGCTAGCCCCGCAAATCCCAACCATGAGCCACTCCGAACACAAGCCGCTGGCCTGCATCCCACGCCGTTGGCCCATGTAATCTACGAAGTACCCAGCCGGCCTAAGTTCTTGTGGGACTAGAGGAAACGCGCCAGAAACGACTCAGGATTCAGCGACTGGCCAATAAATCCAGAAAGCTGCTTGAAAGGTGACGCCCAAATTCATGCCCAGATCAGTGAAATCTACAGCTCCCAAGACTAATAGATATCGATGATATCGACAGTTTTTGAGGATCACCGACCAAGGAAACGACCCTTAGATCTAAGAAGCTCGCTCAACCCCCAAATCCCATACCCAAGGAGCAAGGATCCGACGTAGCTCATTACTGAGCCCACCGTGAAGACGAAACTGAACGCCACGGACCTTTCGGGGCAGTCGGATATGTCCTTGGTTCTGCAGTGCAGGCATCCCCGGCTGGCGTCGAAGTGGCGCTGTGGCATTAAGCAATGCAAAAGGAGGTCAAGATTGCATTCCTGGTGCGCTAGAGTAGGGGGGGTCTGAGTGGCAGCACGGCATTCGCCATGTAGGGGATGAATGAAGGCACCGGGAAGTTATTAAGGGCTGCTATGCCTGCTACGAGCAAACTTCGGGCCGGCTACATGGTGTACAGTGGAGCTTAAAGTCTTAAAGTTGATTAGCAACCAACTGCAGCTTCCTGCACTACAACTCGCGTTTTGCATTCTTTGGCTTCCTCATTCTTGTAGACAGCATGGTTTGGTATGATAGACAGTCCCAGCGTCGGCGCAATAGTGCGCATACACGCCTTCCTGGTGAAGTAGTCCAATGAAAGCTGGCCACCCCGGTACCAAAGCAGTGGATAAGAAGGCCTGGATGGCCAAGACCAACAGAACCTGCCGAAGTGCAGCGAGCCAAGGATAGAAACCAAAAGGCTTTGCTCTTTCCTAGCTTCTGGGGCAGCATGCCTATGGAACGATAAAAAATTTTCCATGCATTGAAGACAGCTGCCAACACTCCCGGAGATTCCGCGCAATTCTCGGGAGCTGCCTCGTCCTACATGTGCACACGTAGCATGAGGGCGGCTTGGCTTGTAGATGAAGAGCGCACCCGTAACATGCGCTCATGGGGACTCCGAATCCTTGCCCCCTCTATGTCAAACAAACTTGCGGCAAAAATCCGTGACCGTCCACAGGTGTAATGCAATAAAAGACTTTTATGAGTACTGAGTGGTGTGGCTTAAATAAAACACTAAAGTGTCGGACTCCAGGGGCCAACAGTCGCATGATCCCTGAGGCACCCAGCACGAAGCAAAACATGTACACAGGCTACCCAATGGCTGCCTGGTGAAAATCCCGACCCCGTTCGTCCTCGATTTTTTGAACTCGTCTTTCTTGGAACGGTGTTGATGCCCAAAAATACCAAAGCGAGGCCACGAGCCCGCAGAACATAATTGTGGCCAGGCAAATCAGTTCTGCCCGATCCTGTGCCGATTGGACTTTCTGATGGTGCAGTTAGTTGCTGGCTTAAGGTGCACACAAACCGGCACACGCAACTGCTTTTCCAATGGGACCTGCGTGGAAAGCTCCCAGCCAATTGCATGCTCTCCCTGCACATCTGGAGCCACCAGCCCCAGAAGGGGCATAAACTTCATTGGGAACAACTGCTGCTCGCAAGCTGCGCACTTTCACTGGCACAGCTGCTGCACAGCTTGAACCAGATTGGCTAAATAACATGCTTTCGGAGCAGGGATCTACAAACTAATGTGGCATCAACGAAAAACTAAATTGATCAGAATCGAAACCTGATGGCCACCTACATGCCTTCTGAAGAGGAGAGTGGGTCAGGAGGAGGCGGAGAAGGAGGGTTTGGGCTGAGGCATGGCCTGCCCTACTTGCCAAAAGTGGGCGGCCGGGTCGAGACATGTGAATTGAACATGTGTTTTCAACCATCTCGCCGATTTGAAAATTCGGTCCGTTCGAGCAGAAGGTCATGAAACATGCGCATGACGTCGGTCTGGTGGCGACAGCCTATAGGAATCGTTCATGAACCATGAACAGCAAGAGGCCTTGAAAAGGCTCACGGAATGCTGTTGCGTGTGCGGTAGTGGTGATAGTAGGCTAAACGATGAACCATCGGTGAGAAACCACAAAACTTATGCCTAGAAGTACTAGCACACATGAAGCATTAACCACATGAAGCGTGTACACACAAATGGCGCGGTGCACGCGATGCTCACTCATCGTCTTAACTTTGCAGTGTCAAGCTACACATGCTGTTCATGGAGCTTGGACACGCGTTGGCAAAGTCGATATGCTGAAGCCGTATTGCTCATGACTTCTCAAGACACGCCGCAACATCATGCTACAAGGTAGGCTGCCTTCTATACTGGCCCAATTAGCTGACAGTCAATGCTTTGTAAGATCATCGTCTGCGGAGACATGAATACATAATCATAATACCATGTCACATGCCTGAGGGGCGGCTCGGTTTCGCGAAAGTCTCAAGTGTGATCACTGCAGCGTGGCAGCGAGCTTGTCTGAGGACAGGTTTAGTTGCCACGGGGCCTTGAATGTCCAGGGAGAATCTATTTAACGCGACTTCAACGGAATCCAGCAGCCGCCCAATTTTCACTGCAAAGCTCTCGAGACGTTCCAGATTCTAGACATTAACTTGGCTTGTCAGGTACGCGACCAAAGCACCTCCAAAAAACTCCTCCTGCAAAGAATTCGTCTACAGGCCCCTCTTTACACGTTGATGGCCACGTGCAAGTGAATTGAGTGTGACACTTCTCAATCCTGCTCTCATGATTCTCATGCGCCTCCTCTGGCCTGGAGCAAGAGGCGGCATGCGCATGTGGGCGCATGGCCTTGATGACCCTGGAGCAACATCAGGAAGACCAAGAGGCGGACCGCAAAAAAACGCCGAAACGGCGTCGCAACCTGAGCCATCTCCCCCTAAGTTTAAAATTCAAAAGTGGCGCCTAAATAAGGATGCCCCTGAAAAGTGTTGTCGCAGTTCTGGTTTCCATGGATAGCAAGTCCATGGCTTGTGATTATCCAGGCCCGGCAGATTCGAAGAAACGATCGCAAGGGAACATCTGGGACCGTAAACTGCGGACCTGACCCTCTCGTGCGGCACTGCAGCATCCATGGCGAATTTCCTTCCTTTGATCCACTGAGGCAGGAGGCCTAGGGAGTTTAGATCCAAAGGCGGGTGTGGTGGCCGGGCGGGGGGCCTGCTAGGCCGCTCTCTCGTGTATCCTTGCCAAGGCAGTCGCGCGTCAGGAATTAAATTCGCGTCGGCCTCTGGCTGACAACAAGTTGACCAGGATCCAGCCTTCTCTCCCTTTCTTACGCTCCCCGACCGCAAAAATGAACCCTTTCCGATCCCTCAGCCCCGGCGCTTGGGTCCGTCAAAAACTTCTGTCGTTTTCTGGACCCCGCTCCCCGTGGCCCCTGTCTCTCTCCCCAAACCCCTCCCCACCCCAAACAAGCTGCGACGTGTGGCCTCTTGCCAGCCTGGCGCTAGCGCTTGAAAATTAACGAGCTCAACGTCAGAGCCTCCGGCACTCAAACGACACTGCGTTGCAGTCAGCTTGGTGGACCTCATGCTGCAGCCCGCCGCCATCACGTGCACTCTCAATTAAGGCATCAACCCGAGCTTCTGCAGAACTTCGAAATCCAAGAGCCAGGCTTCAGGACAGCATCCTTGCTTGTGGCGAGGTCCTTAGCTTGGAGGCTTGAATAGCATGCAAATGTACGGGACCTGCATGACCGCAGCCTCCTTCACAGGTAGACATTTCGAAGCGTTCAGCTCCGTCTTGCTTGGCCTTGCAGACTGAAGTATAGTGAAGACCGTGTGCTGAAATTCTGTAAAGTGTCTTGTCCATCCCCCACCTGTCCAGCTCAGTCTCACTGAGCGCCCTGACGGACATGCCCCTTGCACTCAACAATTACTAGGGAGGTCAACCAGCCCTGTCTAAGGATTCAGCGATGGCGTGCTAAGCACTGGTGTTCCGTCCATCTCATTCACGAACTCTGCCTACTCAAGTTGGCAGAGCTACCGCGCAGCCCTGCAGAAACACCAGATTGGTGAGAATTGCTGCCGTTTGATCTAGCACTGGATTGAACAGAGCATGATGGATAAATGGATGAAAGAAGCTCATCCTCCACTCTCTAACCACATAGGACGCAAAATCCAGTAGGCGTTTATGCAAGCCAGAATTTGCGCACCTTGTAATTACTGTTGTGCAAAACTTGACATCTTGTCTTATCAACTTGCCCATACCAGCCTTCAGAGTCACTGGAGATAGCCCGACATCGACCTTTAGTGTCCTGTCGATCTGCGGCGGCAACGTCCCCAAAAGCTGTTTACATTGTGTTTATCCCAAAGTTGGATTTGTAAATCCGCCGCGCTGTTATCAGGCACCGGAGTTAATTTGATAGTTGTTTTTGTACTCTTTTGTTTGGTGGGGGGCTGGGCCTGCAGTTTCCGGTATTCAAAGCTTCTCAGGATAATTTCCAGCGCTCGTCGCCTTCATGATGCGAAATCACGAAAACTGATGAGAATTATTATCAAACTTGATGACAAGTGATGCGAAAGCAGCATAGAAAAATTTACGAAAAATACTCAATGTTATACGAACTAGACCCCGATTATCCCGAAAACAATCAATTCGACATGAGCAAGGGACATGTATCTGGCTGTGTTTTGGGTGCTGCGTTCGTGGTGCAGTGTAGGTGCTGTGATGTAGCTGTTGTGTATATAGGCGCTGTGGTGCTGGCGCGGTGTAGGCGCCAGAGCGAGAACTCTTGTTAGGGTCGCGCGTCTGGCTTTTTTTGCTAGCAGGCATCTCAACACAGGCACTTCAGGTTGAAGCAGCTTTGCTGTCAACGCCAACGTGAAACATTCGATCGCCTGCCACTGGCAGGCGCCGACGAGCAAGCAGAATCGCAGAAATCGTGACAAGAAATCCGTTAGTCCTGACAGCAGGATTTTTCCAGAAGCAAGAACAAAAACCAAAGCTTTGCATAGCTTTGCCCGAAGAGCATCAGTGCGGTCGACCTAACAGCATCACGGCATGCAGATTGCACATGCACTTGTGAACATGTGGAAGAAAAACACGAACACGCCAGCTGGTGCCGATCAGCTGTGTTTTAATAGAGAGAGAGAGAGAGAGAGAGGAGAGAGGATAGAGAGAGAGAGATCAGAGGAGAAAGGGGAGAGAGAGGAGAGAGAAGAGAGGAGAGAAGGGAGAGGACAGGGGAGGGGAGGGGCGAGGGGAGGGACAGGAAAGAGGAGAGAAAAGAGAAATGAGAGGAGACAGGAGAAAAAAGAGAGAGGAGAGCAGAAGAGCGAGGAGAGAAGAGAGAGGAGAGGTGAGAGGAGAGAGGAGGAAAGAGAGAGAAAGGAGAGGAGAGAGGGGAGGTGAGAGGAGAGAGGAGGAAAGAGAGAGAAAGGAGAGGAGATAGGAGAGAAGAGAGAGGAGAGAGGAGGAAAGAGAGAGCAAGGAGAGGAGAGAGGAGAGAAGAGAGAGGAGAGAGTAAAGAGAAAGGAGAGGAGAAAGAAGCAATCAGAGAAGAGAGAGGAGAGGAAAGAGCAGAGAGGATGGGGGGGGAGAGAAGAGAGAGAGAGAGATCCCTGATGGCCAGCACGCTGTTGAGGCGCTGAATCGCTCTTTGATTCGAAAGTTAGGCGCAACGCCGTGCTGACTGTGGCGAAGCCCCATAAACAACTTGGACATCCTTGCCGCGAACTCCTTCAAGAAGCTGTGCGGGTAAGCGAGCTTGGAGCCCAGATTCTTCAGGCGGCGTGAGAGTGAGAGTACATGTGCTCTGTGTGTGAATCACATTCCACATGTTCTTTGGCACGACCTGGCTCACTGCCTTCCATTACGGCGTTCAATCAGGTGCTGCTCATCGACTCTTTCTTTGTGCGCTGGCACGGCACTCCTGCTCGAGGTTTGAGCAGCTGGCCCGCGCCAAGGACGAGCACCCGGAGACGGATCAACCTCGAGACCTACCCCACTACCATCAAGACCCACGTTTCTGGTGCTCACATGTCTAAGCCTTTCTCGCCTAAACAGACAATGGAGGCATATGCTTGGTGGTCATGCCCACCGCCTCGGCGCCATGGCGCCGGGCGCAGCCTTCTAAGATGCTTTCTGAGGCACCGGAGCTCGACTTGGATAAGGCCGTGATGTTTGCTGGTGAGCAGCGCAACCAACTCCGCACAGTTCATGGATCCCTCTCCAGCTTCGATTGTGTTTGGTGCTCTTCCTCCTGGACATGGGTTGTCAGATGAGCCCTTCTCTCCTACAACCATCGCGCTCGCGCATTGGCAGCCACTGCCTTTCATGAGGCAAATTCTGGCTCGTGCTTGTCGAGCCTCTTTCCTGGCACGTGGCCGCGCGGACAATGCCCAATTTTCCATTGGCGCCTACGTCTACTACTAGCGCGCGCAAATCCGGACAACAAGGGCGGCAAGCTCACTCCGACTGGTCGCTGGCGCGGCCCAGCGTTGGTCTGAGTCAGTCTGAGTCTGTGCTGTCGAGGAGCTGTCTGGTTCTGGCCCCGGCTCACAGGCACCATCCACCGAAGATGCCCGTGATTGATCAAGTCCGTGCTGCTCTACGTCCCGCTCGTAAGTGCGATCGTTGGACCTGCACGGGCAATTGGCCCCCCATCCCTCACCAGCTAGCTAGAGCCGGCGATGACCACGACAACGACAGCGGCGGCGACGTGCTAGTCGATGGTGGCGATAGCAGTGGACCTGACCTACGACCACTTGAGCCACAACAACAGCTAGAGCAACCTGATCCACAACCACGAGGGCAACAACAACAACAGCTTGAGCAACCTGATCCACACCCACGAGGGCGACAACAACAGATAGAGCAACCTGATCCACAACCACGAGGCCAACAGCGACAACTCGAGCAACCTGATGCACAGCCACGAGGGCAACAGCAAAGCCCGAAGGCGGAGCAAGCAATGGACCATTTCGAAGGACGACTCGGGCCAGATTCAGCGACGGCGACAACTCCTGACGACTGATGAGCCAACCCGTCGAGGACGCTCACGAAGCCCGCCACGAGATGTACTCCGAGAGGCCATGAACTTCCCTCTGATTGTCCACTTCCGATGCCATCCGGGAATGCCAGCGCTGACAACGACATCGACGCCGAGGACCAGATCCATATGGGAGGACGCCTTGCTTGTGGCTTCCGAAGTGCGAGAGAACCAGCTGTCCGCTGACGAGAAGGCCGCATTCGACCATGCCAAGAATGAGGCGCTCAGACCTTGGGCCGGCATGGATCCCGGTTGACAAGTCCGAGGCCCAGCCAGAGGAAGCCATGCCCATGAGACACTGCTCAAACACAAGAACAAAGATAAAGTCATGACACCAAATATCTTGCAAGGCTTTCGTCACACTGACGTTTTGAGCCAGAAGCTGGACACCGAGTCCCCCACTCTTTCCAAGGTGGGTCGAAGCCTCTTGATTGCATCTGTACTCAGATGGGCTGGAAGATCTTCTCTGCAGGTGTTAAAATCGCTTTCTTGCAGGCCGACAACGTCGAAAAGGAGATGCAGCTGTGTGCTGCGCCGAATCGTGACATCCGCGTCCAATTGGCGAAGCTTATCGGCCTCAAGGATTCCCAGAGCATGAAGGTTGTGAAGCCCGAATTTGGAGACGTCCGAGCCCCAAGGCAATCGTTCAGCATGGTGGACCGTGTCAAGCGCGAAGAGCTCTACTTCGTCCGGCGTCAGCTCGACAACTGTCTCTTAACGCGCGCCCGATCAGCCGACAAGTCCGACGACCGAAGCCGAGTCTTCGACAACACCGTGGTCGAGGGCGTGATCGGACTGTGCGTGGATGACCTTATGGGTGATGGTGAGAATGTGCTCCCCTGAGGAAATGGTCTGTATCCGCGACAAAAACTCAGCGTCTCTTCCAACGCTTTCGTTTATTCTGGCAGCATCGACTTCAGCTTCTCTGTGGTTTGCAAATGGAGCAGAGCCTTGGGCACGATGCTGTGAGCTTATCACTCAAGGAGTACGTCCATAGCGTCAAGCCAATCACTGTGGAGAAGGTGCGGAAGCAGCGACCAGCAGACTCTCTCGATGAGAAAAAGATTGCCAAGCTTCGTTCACTACTTGGCGCCCTTGCTTGGCCGGCGACGCAAGCTCCGCCTATGCTGTCTGCTGCGGCTTCTTTGCTGCAAGCATCTATGGCGAGGCCGACCATTGCGGACATCCTTGAGGCCAACAAAACCCTCGTTTTGCCAAAGAGTGTGCGGGCCGACTGTGCGCAACCACGTCTACGGCGACCTAACCTGGTCTTGGGTGTTTGCACGGATGCTGCTTGGGCTGGCGACCCGATGGGGCATCACAAGGTGGATACCGTTGGACCCTCTTATGCATGGGCAC